>CM076584.1:736238400-736386319 GCA_034641835.2 Pinus albicaulis | reverse complement strand
CAGTTTGGGGGACCACTTCATAGCCATAGACATACTTTAATTTTTTGCCAGTGTAAGACCAATGGTTCCAGTGCCACAAAACAAATCTAGAACTATTTATGAGCCATCTCCTCTCAAATTTGTTGCTTCTCCTATAAGTCGGTAAAGTTTCTCTACCTGATAAGTGTTTGTTTGAAAGAAAGAGTTCGCTGATATTTCAAAAATGAGTCCTCGTAAACACTCTATTATAGTTGAATTTCCATGCAATATATACTCTTCTCCAATTGACGTGTTTCCAACAGAAGTGTTTATATTGTTTACAATGCTCACCACTTCTGGAATATTATCAATAATTTTCGACACAATAGGTTGAAGAAACTCTGGCTTGTAAGATGATGTTACAAAATTGACCATTAGCGTTGGCAATCCTGTTACATCTCTGCCTGCTCTTAAAGAAAGATGTTTTAGGAATCCGCTGTGAGCATGAACATCGTAGGCTGATATATTTTATGCTAGATGTTGCCAACACTCCCGCACAATTTCTAGTACTTGATTTGCAATTTTATGTTGCAATAAACAGTTGTTGATAGGAAGGATCTTATCAAAGCAACCTGGCACATGTAGCCCCAAAGAAAATTTATTTGTAAATAGACTATCTTGTCCTTGTACAACATCTCCACATCTCCAACTCCTTTTTCTAAATGAGAACTCAATCTTGTTCCTGTAGTGAAATTGAACATCACATGGTAAAATGGGTTTCATGATAGTCTGAATTCAATCTCGAAATATTGTTATATAAAATTTAACTTATGAAGTGGCTATCAAATTTATTCAATGAAACTCCTGAACCTCATCCCAATTATAATATTAAATAGTTATGAAACATATCTCCAAATTAATATATGCATCTAAAGTTCTATTTCTTAGGTTAAACTCAATATTGGGTGTAAAACTTATAAGCAAATCAACAAACGACCTCCCTAAATTGTAAAGAATAATAAATATATATATAAATATATTGGAAAAAGAAATTTCATTTGACATGCAAAAATGGAAACGAGACATCACTGCAAAAGTTTATATGCCTACTACCTAGTATAAATATCTTTATTAAAAAGCTTAAAGTATAAGTGAATTTGATTCGGGTAAAATTGTAAATATTTTTTAATATTTTATAATGTATATAGAATATGTAATGGATTTATGTTTTATATAATTTGAATATGATATAATTATAGGTAAAAAAATAAATATGTTTTTTATTAATTTTTATTTAATCAATATAGTTAAAATTATTTTTTATCTTTATATTTATATATATATATATATATATATATATATATATATATATATATATATATATATATATATATTATTAATAATAATAATTATTTCATGACATAAATTAATTTATTTAGTTATTGATAATAAATATCATGGTATTAGAGATTTATTTTCAAAATGTAAAAAATTGGAATATAAATTATTAATTACAAAAATTACTATTAGTAATATTAAGTATTGATGATTTCTATTTATAAAACTTTTAATAATATGGATTTATTATGATATGATAAATAATTAGGTCAAATATGTTTTGAGGACATTGAGTCTCAAAAAGAAGAAGAAGAACGATCATATTTTCATTTCATTAGGGGACGATATTTTGGGTACAATATAAAATTCAAAGAAAATTAAGATAATTAACCTCCTTGAAAGTGTTTATAGGATACAATTATGCATTCAACACTTAAATGAAAAGAAATAGAAATAGACATGTTTCTTAATTCCTTAGTTAACTAAGATTGGTGGGAGTCATATTGTTGAATCCTAGAAAGTGAGAATTATTCGACTAAGCTACTAATTAGAGTATTAAAATATGAGTAGATAAATCATAATGAAATGGATATCGTTGGTTTTGCTCCAAGGACATTACATCTTAAAGATTGGAAGGAAAATAACACAACATTTAAACATTAATTTTAACAACATGTATATTTTTGTATAGTAATTCAGCACATTTAGAAATCCCATATTTTTGTATAGTAATTCAGCACATTTAGAAATCCCATACGTTAAGGAGAAGAAGCAGCTTATAGTTAGACTAAAATGGGGGGATGGCTCCCTTTTTTATGCTCCCTATAGCATGAGGGTTTTCATAAAGGTATACATGTATTGAATAGTACATATGCATATTATGTGCTTGACAATATAAAACTAAAATCTTGACATGAATGTTGAAAAGAGGCCATTAGATTTGAAGTACTATACATGCAAAATTGATTTTCTGATGAACCATGATAAGAATGCTTATAGTGTGTTATTATTCTATATTTGATAAGTATAGATATGATTCTCATATTAATGATGTTTCATGATGTGATGGTATGCCGTAAATGGATATAATTATGATGAGAGGTTGACAATGCATATGTGGTGTTTATTTATTTATTTGTTATGATAATGGTGTTGTATGCTAATGATGGATAAGATATGCATAGGGATTACGATGTATATTGGCATGTTGTTCATTTATTATGTGATGTCTTGATTCATATATGTTGATGTTATAACTTATGATGGTATTTCATGATGTGAAGCATGTGGAATCGATACAGATTTTGTGACATACATGACGATGTAGTTCTTTACTATTTGGAATGTGGTTATTAACAATGATGTTATCTTATTATGATGAAATGCAAGGGTTAGGAGGTGGATTATTTTATATGATGTTATGATTATAACTAATGCATTGGATGCATGTTGAGATGTGGTGATTGGCAGGAAATCCACAAATGGGCCGAGAGGGTTGGTTTATTTTATGATCTCGTGGGAGCCCATACCTACGAGGGAGAATATGTAACACCATATGGGTTGGGGACAAACTCAATCAACACTACATATGCCAGTGGTTCCTTTGTATTGTATATCTCTTGATGGATAGCTCTTGAAGGGTTGTGGGACCATCTTGAGGAGGCCAAGGGCCTGATATTGTAGGCCAAGTGCCTGGTATTGGATAGGAACACCGAAGTCTAGAAGTGGGTGTAAGACTTCGATGCTTGGGGTTGTGCACCTTAAGGAGCTGTGGAGGGAGTGGGCCAGCCTTGCGAGATGCCCAGAGTCATTGATTACTGGGACCGGATGCCTGCCTTGGGGCAGATGAGGTCTGAGTCAGACGCAAGCCTTGGGGACAGTCTTGGCTAGGGACAGACCGGGGAGGCTTATGCCTGGTTCCAAAAGTGGGAAAAAGGACATAGATTCCTTGAGATTTCCCGGGCACTGTGAAGAACTTTCGATGCCTGCTGGTTATACTAGTTCAGCAGAGGGTGTTGGTCACACATGAAGTAACAAATAATAAATAATATAATATAATATCATTAAATACTTAACTTTGGGACGAAGTTCCTTGAAGAGGGGGAGTATGTAATGTCCCATAATAATTATAAAATAATAAATAATATATAAATAATATAATATAATTTAATAAATAAGTAAATAAATAAATAGTCAAGAGAATAATAAATAAATAATAAATAAAACATTAAACAATAACTGGAGTTCTAAATAAAATAGTAAATAATAAGTTGGAGTCCTAAAACAATAAACAATAAGTAAAGTTAAAGAAAGAATTAATTAACAAAAGTAAATAAATTAACAAAGAGTTAAACTAAGAAACTAATAGAAAGAAAGTTAAAGAAAGAATTAATTAACAAAAATAAATAAATTAACAAAGAGTTAAACTAGGAAACTAATAGAAAGAAAGTTAAACTAAGAGAACACTAAATTAAGTAAAGCTAACAAAAATTAAGAGAACACTAAATTAAGTAAAACTTAAGTTGCATGTTGATACAGTGAATGTGTGCATGTGGTTCCCATTCCATTGTTTGGTATATTTAATAGACATTGAGGAAGATTCAAAGATCATTCATTCATTCTTTCATCTATTCTCTGGAAAGAACGGTATTGTGAGAAAAAGGATACCCTGGCAGTAGTAAGATGATTGAGGGCTCGGGGGTGGCCAGCTGTGGAAGGATTACCTCCAGCTGAGCCTACGGTTGGGTGGAGAGTTGTCCTCAAAACTTTGTCGTGGTTAGCAGGATTCAGATAGTGTTCAACTGTGGAGTCTCAAGTAAGGAATATCTCCATTACAAGTCGTTTTTTCTCGTGCTTCTGAAATTTTTATGATGATTAGTTAAAAAATTATTATGTTGATCATTAATTGCATATTTGATATAATTAATTGCATGTTAATTTTGAGGTTGTTACAATAAGGCCTGTCCCCCCTCCCCCCTTGCACGCTTTGTTGAGTTGTAATCCTAATTGAGGATATCATTTCTTGGTTTCCCTGTGGAAGAAGTTGATTGCTCCAAGTATTTGTCCATGAGGGATTTATATTCAATAACTAGTGAGGAGTGTATTGATACCCAATAAGTGAACATATACAAATTGGGATCAATGCAACCTAGATTGGCTGAGCAGTCCACTACCTTATTGTCTATACGTCAAACATGAAAAGGATAATGACTTGGATGTGTTCCAACAACCTTGTTTTTCTTGTGATGAATTTTTCTAATCTTTATCTAGAGGATACCTTGTCTAGTTTGGAGACATTCAAAAGTCACTTTAAGATTGTTATGACTATGTGAGAGTCCCCTTCTCCCAGTATCTTGTGAAAACATTTAGATTTTTCTATCTGAAGCCCCATTTCTAATGCAAGGAAATTTGTTGCATTATTACTATTAATCCCCGTTGGACTTGCTATGAAAAGAGAGGAAATCCCGAATGATCTCGAAATACTCCTCCAAAGCTTGCAACCCCAAGGTTCCCCTTTGATGCACCATCGATGTTTAACTTGAGAAAACCCTATAGTGGGGAGGACCAATATGTTGCGGAGGAAGGGCTTGCATGAAGGTGTAGACTAAGAGAGAAGGAGGGTGGAAAGAGTGAAAGTGATTGGAGAATAGTGAATTCAATGGGTGGGGAAAACCAATCCTCCTTATACCAACACACAAGAAGGGTACTTTCTCTAATGCTCTTAAGAACCTTTTGACCATACTTCTTCTTTGTCCTTGTAGACTCCTTTGAAGATCCTATTATTTATTTCTTTCCATAAAGACTGTAGAATGAAGCTCCATCGAGGATAGGGATTTTGAAAGATGAAGATCACCAAGAGAAGATTATTTCTATATTGTCTACATCATTGTGGTGATCAAATTACCAAAAATTTGAGGTAGCCTTAGTTCATTTCTCTTATACAAATTAGCATATGTTGAATATATGATTTGTATTTTCTTAATGGTTTTTACAAGGGTAGAAAAAAGAGGGACTTTCAAGGCCCCTACATTTCATACAATCTCAGGTTAATGTTCTCTTTCTTACAAGCATCCACAGAAAATGTGCTACTTTTGGCCACAAGTTTGTTTTCTAGATACATGACCATTTTTTTTCTTTGTGGAATTGATCAAATGAAAAGGCTATAAAGTAGGCTTCCTTAATGGAGAAGTTCCTAGTTGCCTTGTATCCCCACCTTAACTTGTGTGCTCCATCGATAATTGAGACTTTCTTTCAGTGCAATAATTTTTCTAGAAGAGACCATTTGTCTTGGGGTATATCAAAATCCAAATATTCTTTACTTTTCCATGCGTGCAAATCATATTTTCCTCCTTGAGTTTTCCAATAATGTGCCACTTTAGTGAAGACCTTTCTTTTCGTTAATGTTGCTAATTGGGAATGATAGCCCAAAATGTTCAATTTTGGAAATTGCTGCCCAGATTCATCCCAAAACTTGGAAACACCTCCATTTCGAATTTCCCACAAGAAATGGTGTTTAATTAATGCTTTGTTTTGGTCATCCAAATTCTAGAATGCAAAGAACGAAGTGTTGTGATTTTTGCACAATTTGGAAGCCAAACTTAGACCCTGGCTATATTTTCTATTCCATATGATCTTTCATAGATCATCGTCTCCATGCGACCACTACAAATTTTGGTAAGCAAATTTTGTCCCATGCGACCAATGCCCATTTCTTTTCTCAAGTGGCACCACCCCATAAGAAGGATCAATATAAGTTATTGATGGAGTGAAGGATTCACTTGGTTGCTACCAACACAAATATTCTATAAATCAGTGATTCTTGCAGAAAAAAATTAAGAAGGAATAGACGACTCACTATGTTGAGAGCTCTAAAGGTCTAATTGTCCAATTGGGTTGGGATTTTGTTAAGGAGGTCTTCCTAATAGACAAATTTTAGAGAGTTTTCAATAATAGGTGCACCAAGATATATCACTCAAAGTGGTGAGCATTGTAAGCTTACTATTATTGCAAGGTGGGTTTGAACACTTGGGTGGGTATTGAAAAAGAAAAGTTGATATTTAGAAGGATTCATTGTAGTTCCCTAAGCTAGCATAACATCATCCAAGTTTCTCATAATATCTTATGCCTCTCTAGCCATGGGAACACCCATTAACATTGTATCATTGATAAATTGATAGTGTGCAATGGGGACATTATGGATGTTTAGACTTGTTCCCTTCACTTCACTGTTGTGCATGGAAACTTGCAAATATCAGCTTAAACACTCTATAACTAAAATAAAAGGGAAAAGGGAAAGGGGATCCCCTTTCCAAATACTGCGAGATGAATTGAAGGTAGAATAAGGTGATCCATATATCAAGATGGAGAAAAAGGATGAGGAGAATAATGAAGCTACACACTCAGTACATTCTCCTACATTCTCCAGAAAATACAAATGCTTTTAACACATGGAGTAAAAAAGACAAATTTAATTTATCAAATGTCTTTGAAAAATCAAGCTATATGACCATACCTACCTTCTTGTGTTTTTTCATGGAGTGAATTAACTCATGGTCGATTGCTATGCCATCCATAATCTTCCTGCCCTCCACATTACCTGACCGTTATTTTGAAATGAGCAAGGGGAGCAAAGGCTCGAGTCTATTGGTGACGATTTTATAGAAGAACTTGTAGATCACATTACAAAGAGCAATGGGTTAGAATCCACTTGTATCAACAACTTGAGCAGATTTGGGCACCAAAGTGAAGAAGGTTGCATTGAGAGCTAGGAGGATATAATTGGACTGCCTTGTTTCTTCTACCAATGCCAATATTTATTCTCCCAAAAAGGACCAAAATGCTTGAAATAAATCATAGGTGGATCCATTAGGCCCTGACACTTTATTCTCAGGCAAACCCTTGACCGCTTCTTCCACGTCTTGGATTTCAATCTCACACATCAAGGCTGCATTTTGATCCTTAATAACTATGAGTATGAGCCAATATGTTCTCTATTATCAGAAGATTATTGGGAGACGACTCTTTTAGAAGATGTTTGTAGAAAGAAGCGAACTCTATTTCTAAGTCTTTGTGATTTGTTATTTTTTTCCCAAAAAATTCTGTAAGGGAGAAAATTATGTTGTGGTGATGATACTTGAGCATGCACTTATGAAAGAAGTGAGTATTTTTCTCTCCTTCTTTAAGCCAGTTAACTCGATATTTCTATTTCCAAGTAATCTCTTATTGCTTCCTCTCCCAATTTGGTTAGGATTTTAGATTTTTATTTCCACAAAATCTCTTCTTGCTTCCTCTTCCAATTTGGTTAGCATTTCACTCTCATAGATTGATTATGCTTCAGAGTGAATTTCAATTGTTATTTGTTGTTGTACCATATCCATTTGCACTTCTAATTGTTGTTTGTCTTCAAAGATATTTCCAAACTCCTCTCGATTCGACTTTTTAATTTGCGCTTTGAGAGTTTTGAGCTTCTGCTGAAAGTTGTACATAGGCGTGGAACTTGGTGCCTCAATTTTCTGCCACCATTGCTTGCCCTTCTGAACAAAGGAAGGGTTCGAGAACCAAAATATTTCAATATTAAGGGATGATTCTTTGGGGTTTATTTGAGGTTTATCTCAAGCAAAATTAACCAATGGTCTGAGCCAACATTGGGAAGAATTGAAGCTTCCAGGAAGAGTTGTTTTTCCAACAAGATTTTAAAGACTACAAATATATTTTGATGACATGGAATTTAATGCTTACCTCGAGAGAGATTATTCCATATGTATATGTCATTTATCATTTCAATGTCTATAGTGTGAATTTATTTGATCGTATCCTTGAAAATATGTGTTTCCATGTCCATCCTTCTCAAACCACCTTTTTCCTCCCCAAGGAGGTGACCATAATGAAATCGCCACCAATAATACAAATTTCTTCCTGGTGAAGCTTTTGGAGTTGAAGAAGGTTTTTAAGGAAAATAGCTTTCTTTGTGGAGATATGAGGACCATAGACTGCCATGGGTATCCAAATTCCTTGGAGCTCACTAGCTGGAATCAAATTGCAAGTATTCATTGAGCCACAAACCAATCTAAGAATATTATTTCCTTAAGATTCCAAATTATCACCAAACCTATTGCATGTCCATTAGAGCCAAGAGATATAACCTAGATTCGCTCCCAAAATTTATAAATTAGGGAGTCCATTTTTTCATCTGAAGACTTGGTTTTCTATTGGATGACTATACTAGGTTTTTCCTTTTTAATGTAATTTTTTGGGAACCTTTTCTTACCTTCATAATTGAGACCCATATGTTCCAATATATGATATTCATTTAAAAGGGGGAGGTGGGGGGGGGTCTGCGGAGAAGAAAACATCTAAGATCAGGTGAACCTTGCCTAAATTGGATAAAAATGATCCCACCCTTTGGATCAATTCTTCTTTGGTTTTTCTCCCTCGCCTTTTCTCTTCCCAAGTTGGTTTAGAAGGGACCTTAGGTGTGAAAGAATGAACTTTAGGATCACACTCCTTTAAAAAATATTTTGGATCGTCCAAAGAAAATTGAACTTTGAAAAAATATTGGTGATGCAAATTCATCTATGGGTTTAGTACTGTTCTAGGATCTTGAAGTTGAAGTTCCTCCAACGTTGCCGAAAAAATTTGCGCATCCATGTCCATCTCTTCTGATTCTTCCATACTTTATAATATTTTTACTTCAGAGCTATTCTCCTGACTTAATTGCGCCACATCTAAAATGTATTTTTCTTGATTGACAAGATTCTCATTAGGGATTTTGGGGATTTCTATCTTCTTGGCCGAATTGTTTTGTTTGTGGTTTTCTTGATCCCCTGTAGTATCTGTGGGGACCATTGGATTATCTTGGAGGTTTTATTCATTTTAAAGTACTTCATATCTATTTTTGGACTGAAGGGTTACCTTATTTTTGGTGGTTTTTTGCAACGGTTGGTCGGTTGTTGGAAGTCATCTTGGTCTATTGTTGCAAATTGTGAAACTTAAGGCAGAGGATTTATTAGTGGGTAGTACTTGAAAATATGGATGTATTCATGGTAGCGTCGACACTTGAAGGGGGCATACTCATAGTCAATGGGTTACACGATGTCTTCCTCTTCTAAGAGATTTCTATGGACTCCGACAAAGGTTGAGATTGATTCATGTACACACATAACTTGACATAGGCCATGTATCTCATGCTCTTTGTAACCTTTGAAATCCTGACAAAGGAGCCAATAGTATTACCATTGTCCTCTAATGTCTCTTATTTCCAATACTTAATGGGAAATGCATACATGCAAATACATATTGAAGTTGCCAGGAAATTCTCCTTGTCAGGGTTGTAAATGGGGTTCCAAAACTAAATGAAGAAACCCACGTTGTTGAGAAAATACAACCCATTTTTGAAGACTCTTATGTGATCCCAATTTTGCAAAAACTACTGTAAATAAACCCTTGGATCCCAAATAAAGCTTAATATAGCCTTTTGGTTGCCATTTGTGCTTAATCCACGAGATCAAATCCTTTTTTGTAGGCCATATTTAGATAAATTTGCAGATTAGTGCATGATCCTGTATAAATTCGATATAGCCCAAAATTTTATCCAATCTAACCTTATATCTCATATTTTGGACTACCTTCGGGAGGCAACAATTTGTCTCTCTGTTTTTCGAAGTTGCTCTTAGGATTGGAGAATTTGCTTGAAAACCTTGTTGGTTATTTCATAGGGAAAATTGACGAGGTGCTCGATTGGGTCCCCTTCAATCGATATTGGCATCTCTCATTGTGACATTGTGGTAGGAGGGGCATGACCCCCCCTTCCTCCTAAAGAAGAGGTCATGAACATGTTAACACAAGGGTGAGTGTAGAAGGGATAACCTCGGGAACGAGTGATGGCTAGTATTGATTTATTTGACTCGACGTAAGGGGCTTGTAAAACCCTAGCTCGTTAGTTTTTCTTTTATAAATTAAGGGGATAAATTTACGATGTTTTTTTTAACAAGAACGGGTATTGGTTTATATTAAACCCATGGCGTGAATGCCATAATTTAGATTACAGGGAGTAAGGGCAAAGCCCAGTTTTCCTCTCTTGCCAGGAACTCAATGGCCCATATATTTAAAAGTTGATGGTTCTTACATATAGCTATCGAATCAATATCCATAATTTTCCCTAACTTGTGGATAAAAACAAGTTGATTCAGTAAAATGCAATAAAATATGGAAGCAAAATAATTACGGGATGTGTTGGCCGAATAAATCGATCTTGTGGACAAGATCGATCTCCCTAGTGTCAGAAGACAATCTAGCAACAAATGAACAACTAAGTTTGTCTTTCTCTAAATATATTCGTTTTACAAATAAATGTTATAAAGGTGTCGATCCTACCTTAGATCCAAATGCTTATTTGCGGTCGTAGTGCTTCCGTCCCATCAATAATCCTTTTGTCGCAACAAGAGTTCTCTCGTCGCAACAATAATTATTTCTGTTGCAACAATAGTTCTTTCGTCGCAACAAGAGTTCTTTCGTCGCAACAATAATCCTTCCGTCGCAACAATAGTTCTTCCGTCGCAACAAGAGTTCTTTCGTCGCAAGAAAGTGTCATCTTTCGTTGCAACAAAGTGTCGTCTTTTGTCGACCTGCAATCACAAACAAGAAAATATTAAATAGCACCTGTATAACAAATAATTATAAAACATACCTATCATAGTGATCAAGGAATCTATGAAATAAACGATCAAAAGATAGCTTATTAAAATAAACAATCGAACGACAATTTATTGAGAAAAACAAAACTTGATTGTATTAATCTTAAAATAACAGAAGAACCTTACAACCTTAGCCCTGATGTTTGAAAAGGCCTTCCCGAGGTCCGAAGCAGGAGTCTCCTCTACTTTGATAATTCTTGCACTCTTCCTCCAGGAGCACATAGAGGTATGTGATCTTTCCTCTCAAAAGCTCAACAGAAAGAAGTCTAAATCTCAACAACACTTCAACTCAATCACACATAAATCTTGAACTCCCTTTGAGGCTACCCAATGCCTCTTTTTATAGAGCAGATGAGGAGGTTAGGGTTCCACTTTTGAAGCGATAGAATCCTCCTTCAAACGGATAGGCTCCTCACATCAAGGGATTAGTTCTTTAAGGTGAGGGATGCATGAACCTTATCAAAGCATACTCATCCCCAAAAAATCTCATCTAGAACCTTCTAGAATTGACCAAAATTCAACTTTTTCACTTTAGTTTCTCACTTTTTTGACTTTGGAGGGGGTACGTGGGCATTACAAGGGAAAACTGCGTTCTAGAACGTAGGTAAGCAGTGTATTACCTGCGTACCCAAGCCAGGAACACAGTCAGGCTTCATGTTACCTGCGTACCCTGAGTTTCAGAGATTTTTAGGGTTTTGCCTCCAGTTTTAAGGCTTGGAATGAGGAACAAAGGTTGTAAGACTTGCAGAGGAGGCATGTATGAGTCTTAATCAGCTCATATAGTCAGCAGAATGTCAAGGTGACAGTTTTTAGTGCAACATATTTCCCCCTAAAGTGCGAAGTCTAGAATAGATGAAGATGAAGTCTGTCATATATGAAGAGTGAAGTACTTTATCATTTCAAGGATCATCCTGTGGACATCGCGGTCAGAACCTGTAAAAGCATTCAATGCAAAATATATATATGTAATCATATCATCGCTGAGGTAGGCATTCCCATACTCAGATCAAAACTAACTAGAAAACTGATTTAAATTGTTCTGATACAGGAATGATTTTCAATACATCAACAGTATAGACGTGTGTAGACACAGTATGGACGCAGCCATTTGTTTATGAATAGTCCACTGTATAAATTAATAACAAAATTCCTCGCAGCCTGGATGGTAGAAACTAGATCCAGGGTCTTGATTTCCATTTCTCGAACCAGTACGATTCTATCCATCTGAATAAGTGTGTCGAAGTTGAACATGGTAGAAACCACTTGATTACCATTCAATAATGTAAATTTTTAACAAGTGTGAGAGTAACCACCAGTAATGTCAATGTTTCTCAAAGTAATCAGTACAATCCATGAAATGTGAATGAATGATCTGAAGTCGAACATGTCACGGAATCATTCGATCGAAGGTCAATGATGCAACCTGTCGTCGAAGGCGAGAAACCTGCCATTGAGGCATGAATATTTCAAGGTACTGACGATTTCTAGATCAACTTCCTAGGTAATGAGCTGTCGTCAATATAAAGTGATCCGTCGTGGGCAAGCCGACAACACGAAATCATAGATCAAGTTTTGAAGAAATATATTGGCAAGGACTAACTCATGGATGGTCAAAATGGAAGACAAATATTTTGCAGATGAATGGTTTGTTTGAACTGTCCTCTTGAACACATAACGACACTACAGATGGCTTGGTGACAATTGACACAAAGCTAATACCCAGAAACCGGCTGAAGACTTTCAATATGGTTTTATTAACTGTTAGGCAAAGGATTTCCCAACCCAGGTGAACAAAAGTGTCGTGTTAAAGAGTGGTTAACGACTTTTCGAATAATCAAAATACAACAAACGGGTTCATTTTCCTCTCTTTTTCCCCACCATTTATGGCAAGTACCTCTTTATTTTTGACAAGCTTGAGGAGGATAACATTTTCTTGTTTATAAGCTCATCCTTTGGATGAGTCCAACTTAGTTTAAAATTCAAACCCTAAGAAGGAGTGGTTCATTCCTGTTTAAAAATTGAACAAGTCCTTTACTGTTAAATTTTAACGAGTCCCGTATAGGAGAAATTCGGTGTTTTTCAATTTTAGGGAGTTAGAATAAAAACTTAAGAAAACTTCGTGGGTGTACTTTTTCGTAAATTTAGTCTCTCGAGCCCGAAAAAGGATAAAATAATGCAGGAGAGAACTCTATTGACCATGATTAGTCAATGTATACCTTTTTCGTAAATAGTTCATTTCAGTCCGGAAAAGGGGTAAACTTATACTGAACGGACAACTGTTCATTTCCTTTAACGAGTTTGAATAGTCAAGTGCTCGGCAATCTTTTCAATTTTCGAGAGTCTGAAAAGAGCTTAAAAGAGGACTCCAACGTTTCGCTTTTTCGTAAATTTTTGAAAGAGTCTGAAAAAAGTGATAAAAGTATGCTCTTGGTTTTCACTTTTTCGGAAGTTTTAACGAGTTCGAAAAAGAGATAAAAATGTACTCATGGTTTTCAATTTTTCATAAGTTTTAACGAGTTCGAAAAAGGGATAAAAATATACTCCTGTGGCCGACTTTAAATTTAATTTACGAGCAGGAAAAGACGGAAAGAACTCAGCATTTTCATGTGTTTTACAAGAATGAAAGATAGCAAAATAATCTCAGGATTTTCATGAGTTTAACGAGTCTTGAAAATAATAACCGAAATCGACTTAAGATAGGTTTCATTTTTACAAAAGCTTGAAACAGAGAAAAACTATGCTTCAGATAGGTTTTAATGCCCCCTAAGCGTAATATGTTAGAGCGCATGCCCCCCTAGCTTCATTTCATTCAACTAAATAGACTATTGGTTACTAAAAGCTGGATGGAATGAAGGTTCATTTACGATATCATATGAAAGACCCGACCTAAAACTGTAAGAAAATTATGCTAAAATTGAAATAACTAACCTAAATATATGACTTAACATTTACGAGATCTAGTCAAAGACTCGACTCAATTAGGGGAGGATTTGTTTCATTTTTTAACGAGCTTGACACAGGAGAAGAACTATGCTCATGGAAACGTGTTTCATTTTTTAACGAGGTTGACACAGTAAAAGGAACTTTCCTCTTACCTAATTCATTTTTTACGAGGTTGACTCAGTGACAGGAACCATCCTCATAAACTACTCTCTACAATCTACCTATATAACCTACTGATTCATTTTTTAATGAGGTTGACACAGGAAAAGAACTGTCCTCCTGGCCTACTGATTCATTTTTTAACGAGGTTGACACAGTAAAAGGAACTTTCCTCTTGCCTGATTCATTTTTTCACGAGGTTGACTCAGTAACAGGAACCATCCTCAGAAACTACTTATTTCTAATCTATTAATCTACTCTCTACAATCTACCTACTGATTCATTTTTGGTTGACACAGGAAAAGAACTGTCCTCATACCTGATTCATTTTTTAACGAGGTTGACTTAGTAACAGGAACTATCCTCTGAACTAACTGATTCATTTTTTAATGAGGTTGACACAGTAAAAAGAACTTTCCTCACGGGCCAATGATTCATTTTTTAACGAGGTTGACACAGTAAAAAGAACTTTCCTCATGGGCCAATGATTCATTTTTTAACGAGGTTGACACAGTAAAAGGAATCATCCTCGGAAACTTGATCATGGCTTCCAACTGGAAGAAACACATGTCAATGGACACACCTTAATCATGGCTTCCAAGAGGTCTTCATCAGAAGGAAAAATAGTTCTCTGGAAGGAACACATGTCAAAGGACTCAAAAGGGATAAGAACATCGCGCTCAAATAATCCCATAGAGTTTTCCATTTCAATTACCGAATCTAAGTCAAAGGAAGACGAGCAAACAGTGAGAGGCTCACTTACATCGGTAATTGAAAACATGGGACTAGTTGCCACATAATTAACCTGTGGTGGGGTATATACCACTTTAGAATCAGGAACATTTAGGGGTGTCATATTATTGGTAGTTGAAACAAGACTAGGGAACAAAATCTGGTCTACAGTCACAATATTTCCATTGTGAGGGAAATACATCACGCGAAAGAGTGTCGACACTACAGCTTTCATTGCATAGACATAGTCTCGCCCAAGGAGTAAATTGAAATCCAAGGGGCCTCGAACTACCATAAGATCAATACAGACAGTTTTACCTTCCAAAGTAATAGAAAACTTAGGAAGGATACCTAAAGGTTCACTAATGGTTCTGTTAAAAGCTTTCAGATTCTGCATAATAGGCACAAGCTGAGGGGAACCCAAAGCTTTCCAAGAAGTTGAGGATAAAATACTAACAGAAGCACCTTCATCTACCTATGTGCGGTGTATGTCCCTACCACCAAAATTCACAATGATTTGGAAAGGTATGGAGGAAGGAAGACGAGGTTCTGTCAATCTATTCCAATCAAAGGAAAAGACCTCAGTACTTGGAGGGGGTTCTGTAGAAACAGGTGAAATGCCCCCTAGCGTAGAAGAATCTGATGTAACAAGAAGAACCTGAGTGGTATGAAGTTCACTCTCGACAGGGAGAATGGGATCGACTAAATGTGAAATCGAATCGACCACTTGATCAACTAATGGATCATCAACCTGAGTGATATGAGTTTCACTCTCCAATGGAAGAGTGGGATCGACTGTACTTGAAATTAGATCAATCACTCCGTCAGTTGACGGTAGGTTGGGAGAAAATTTGACAGCAACAAAATTGAATTCGGGCCCCCAAGGAGAGCTGGTCTCTCTATTGTAGCTCTGTCAGCATTTTCCCTCGAATTAACTCAGTTCATTCCACGTAGTCTTCCTCAACTCCTCTATAATTTTATTTATCAATTTCAGAGAAATTGACAAATAAATACATTAGCAAACTTGGGAAATTTTAAATATATCCCCGAACTTTAATTCTATCGCCGAACCTTATAACTAAGGTTACCACCCTTCGAAACTTTATATCAATAGCCCGACTTAATTCAATTGAACTACTTATAACGAACCTTTGGCTATGGGCCCACGCATACAATCAGCGGATTTCAATTAAATACACACGCCATACCTTAGGTTAACCTTTGAGCATCTCTGACGGCGATCGTCGTTCGATGGCCAGCCTCCAGATCGAATGGCGTGCGCGGATATCGCGCTGACTTAACCGTCGATCGTTAGCGCGCGATGAGAGTGGTTTTCCAGACTGCTTAAGGCCATGTGTCAGCCAGTCTATGGGATCGCTCCAAATTCTCAAATACAGCTTATCCCGCAAAGGCAATGCGATCAAACCCGCTTCGGTTTTTGAACAGCGATTGACCAAGGTCTAACCCAAGCTTACGCCATTCCTTTCTATTCACTCTGGTTCACTAACTCAGGGTCTGACCTCGGTTCAGAATTTTCAATTAACAACAAAATAGTATATTTCTCTTATAAGAGGGTTCTTCCACTACGACCAGAAGTCCATAGTTCTATGGCAACCACAATACAGGTGCGCTCTTTCAAAGACTCGAGGCATACACATGGCTCGACGCCTATAGAAAGATCCAATACATTCTTCAAGGTTTCTTACAGGGTCTATCTCAACAGAGCTAATTGCGACCATTCAAGAGAGATCTACAATCGACAATGGACAGAGAGGCATGCGGAGATTATACAGCAACTCAATTCAACAATTATACACAGAAAATTCTTCAACCGCCTCACAATTAAACAAATTCCCTCACAAATATCAATTCAAGACAATTTGATAATCAACGAGCACTAAAATTTATTCAACCGGAAGCAATTGCTTAACACACAAGTTCACTGCGGAAATCTCCTCCCCCCAATACATCCAGGGGATACAATTTATATGCATTACAATGTGTCCCTTCGGTTCCTCGGTGAGGACTGTTTATCTTCTAACAAAACTTAATTACATTATTCGAATAACTAAACATGACAAATGGACTGAACTAAAATATTCAACTTCTATTAACTCTAAATAATCTAAATACAACAGGTAGCTAAGGTATTGACACCTTGTTGTCACAATTTCAAATGATTTTGAACCCTCCTAGCCACAACATGTGGACAAAACCTCCTACATTGCTAGCTAGTGTCTAATGCCCCTGCATCAAATTTTACGGTAACCAATTGGAAATTCTTGCTGTGGAACAGAAAGGTTTTCCAATCATTTTGAGGCTTCATCCATGTGAGGGAAAATGTGATTATGATGACTCCCTTTGCATAACTTACAAGGAAACCTAACTTTACCCTTTTTCCCAGGAATCTGACTATCACTGGTTGATAGATCAACGAAAATTTGATGAGATTTTTCAGACCATACTTCCAAGACCTTTGGAATACCGGGAAAATTGATAAGGAAATGGTCACCCTTACAAAGCCTGCAAGGGTATTTGGGTTTATGATGCATGTTGGAGGTTTCCTCAACACAACTAACACTTACAGCCATGGTTGGTTGGTTGACTTCTTTCTTATCTTGCTTCTTCTTCTTCTTATTCTTCCCTTTCTTCTTCTTCTTAGCCACCTGGTTACTAGTGTCAAGGCTTTTACCAAGCGAAGAGGAAGAAATGGAGGAAGAAATATTAGGCGAAGAAGGTAAAGGGTTAAAAAAAGGTTGGTGATGTTGAGATGGTGAACTCTGTTGAGGTGAAGCATTCGGTTGAGGTGGAAAAATTGGAGTATTCGGGGCCAACGAAGTTGAAAATAACCATATCGGTAAACCTATGGTAAATATAGGTAATGAAAAAGTAGCCATATAAGGAGGACCAACATTTCCAAAGCAAGGAAAAGTACTAGGATTCTCATTAAGAGGGGTTCCTTGGTTTTTAAATTCCGGAACAGTTTCCATTATATTCAACTTCAGTGAGTTTTATTAACATTTTAAAACTAAAATTAACAATTCACAATTCACACCTAAAAATATAAATTCACAATTCACACCTATGGTCTCTAAAAGTAAAAACAAACAAATTAACATGCGTTATCAAATCTAGGAGTCAAACCACACACAAATAGTAGATTCCCGCACTAAAAACACTAGTTGGTGATGAAATCCAACATCGTAGAATTTTAATGCAGAAATGGCGGTTGGAACAGTTACCCCGACAACCTGCTTAATGAAACAGATTGGCGCAATTTTCTTCACAAAACCATCTCAAGTGAAGAGAACCCCCCAGAGAGTCCAAGTGAGTCTAGTCGACGTCTGCTCTAGGTACAGTGAGATCTTTCCTTCACCATCACCTTAGGAAATAATCTTAAGTTTATGGACACTAAGGTTACCAACAGTAACAAATACAATTGGGGGAACAATCTACGATCTGATTCCATGCGCAAGGGAAGAGTAACAAAGCTCAATCCCCTTAAAGGCTCCTCGACATGGTCAATCCGAGGTTTACCAACAAGTGACCCCAGGCTCCTCGACAATGGTTAATCTAAGGTTTACCATTTGTAATGCGCGTAGATCTTCTATCTTTCCCAATGAAACAGAATTGATTGTCTCAAAGGTTTGGACATGATCTCGTGATTAACTCCTTTAAGAGAAGCTTCCCAGATTGTACCAATTACAATTGGATTTATTTCCTACCGCAAGATTTATTTACTTGTTTGTTTTAGTTGCTTTGGAAAGTTAACTACAACCTATTCCAAAGCACTAATCCTGAGCTAGATTGGTGGAAAGAGCCCTAAAAATGTAAAAATTACTAGATGGATTTTAATTAAGCGCTGTGTTATTTAGGTTGTTATTACTCAAAAGGGTAAATGGATATCAAACCAATGGTGTTAGGTACTGACCCAAAACTGAATGCAATCGAATATGATAATGTAATCTTTTCAATTCGATGAATCTTAAATAAAGTAAGGAGAGAGTTTCCATTCACTTCCAACAATGTAAAAAATTGATCACTAAGAGAAAATATAACAAATTCTCTAATGCACTAATTTCATCAAGAAAAACTAATGCAAATCAATCCCAAAAAAAAATTTATATTTTTTGTGTTTTTAAAACAAGCATAAAAACATCTAAATTCAAATCAAAGAAAACTGATCTAAATCTACGATTGAATTTTCATAATGTAAACTATGCAGTTGTAATCTATGCACATTTTACTCGAAAAGTATGAAAATGTAATCTATGCATATTTTTCATTCATATTCTGAAAATGAGAATTCTAATTATGCAAATGTGATCTATGCAAGAGAATTCTCAAACGCAAGATGATTCTAATGTAATATAAGAACCAATCAAGTGCAAGTCAAGAAAATCGGGTGAGAGTTCCAAAGATCAAAAAACACTCAAAGGTGATTAACACTCATACACAATTTAGCCCCCCCCCGGCAAATGAGGGCGAAATTTCTTTGCAAAAACAAAAGCAAAAAGATGCAAAATTGTGAAAAGACTGAGACAAAACTCTAAGTAATGAACAAAGGAAATCAAATTAATAATTTCTCAAAAAAGAGACTCAAAACACCCAATTAACTTAACAGAGATGAATGAAATGAAAAATTTGCTGAAAGAAACTCATTCGCAAGAGATTTTCGACAGAAAACATACAGATTTGGGCAGACACTAGGAATCCTAAATCAAATCTAAACTAAATTGAAAGAATAAATCTAAGTTTTTCAAGACTTTAAACAGGGTCTGCAACAATGTGCGGTCCCCGGCAAAGTTCAAGAAAAACAAAAAAAGACTTCAAAACTTTTCAAATCAAAGTAAATCTAAGTTACCCAAACCCGTACAAATCAATAAAAAACCAGGAAATAAAAATAAAAAAATAAAAATAAAAAAAATAAATAAAAAAAGCATTTTCTCAAATCAAAATAAAGGAAAATCAAAACAAGTTATTTCCCCAGTGGAGTCGCCAATTTGTTGGCCGGATAAATCGATCTTGCAGACAAGATCGATCTCCCTAGTGTCAGAAGACAATCTAGCAACAAACGAACAACTAAGTTTGTCTTTCTCTAAATATATTCGTTTTACAAATAAATTTTATAAAGGTGTCGATCCTACCTTAGATCCAAATGCTTATTTGCGGTCGTAGTGATTTCGTCGCATCAATAATCCTTCCGTCGCAATAATAGTTCTTCCGTCGCAACAAGAGTTCTTTCGTCGCAACAATAATCCTTCCGTCGCAACAATAGTTCTTCTGTCACAACAAGAGTTATTTCGTCGCAACAATAATCCTTTCGTCGCAACAAGAGTTCTTTCATCACAAGAAAGTGTCATCTTTCGTCACAAGAAAGTGTTATCTTTCGTCGCAACAAAGTGTCATCTTTTGTCGCAACAAAGTGTCATCTTTTGTCGACCTGCAATCACAAACAAGCAAATATTAAATAGCACCTGTATAACAAATAATTATAAAACATACCTATCATAGTGATCAAGGAATATATGAAATAAACGATCAAACGACAACTTATTAAAATAAACAATCGAACAAAAATTTATTGAGAAAAACAAAACTTGATTGTATTAATCTTAAAATAACAGAAGGACCTTACAACCTTAGCCTTGATGTTTGAAAAGTCCTTCCCGGGGTCCGAAGCAGGAGTCTCCTCTACTTTGATAAGTCTTGCACTCTTCCTCCAGGAGCACATAGAGGTATGTGATCTTTCCTCTCAAAAGCCCAGCAGAAAGACGTTTAAATCTCAACAGCGCTTCAACTAAATCACACATAAAGCTTGAACTCCCTTTGAGGCTACCCAATGCCTCTTTTGATAGAGAAGATGAGGAGGTTAGGGTTCCACCTTTGAAGGGATAGAATCCTCCTTCAAACAGATAGGCTCCTCACATCAAGGGATTAGTTCCTTAAGGTGAGGGATGCATGAACCTTATCAAAGCGTACTCATCCCCAAAAAATCTCATCTAGAACCTTCTATAATTGACCAAAATTCAACTTTTTCACTTTAGTTTCTGGATTTTTTTACTTTGGAGGGGGTACGCAGGCATTACAAGGGAAAACTGCGTTCTAGAATGCAGGTAAGCAGTGTATTACCTGCGTACCCAAGCCATGAACACAGGCAGGCTTCATGTTACCTGTGTACCCTGAGTTTCAGAGATTTTTAGGGTTTTTCCTTCAGTTTTAAGGCTTGGAATGAGGAAAAAAGGTTGTAAGACTTGCACAGGAAGCATGTATGAGTGTTAATGAGCTCATACAGTCAGAATAATGTCAAGGTGAAAATTTTTAGTGCAACAGGATGGGATCCCATTCTTCATCCCTGTCTCTCAATAAAGTGTCGGCGGAAATAAGAACTACTTTATTGGCTTCCAAATATGCATCCTTCTTGTTCTCCCTCAACACATGGAAGAAGTTCACACTTTGAAAATATTTAACCAATGTTTTGATTCTTGTCACCACTCTAGCAAATATGAAATCAGAAGGGGAAGAATTGTCCACTATAGTTTTTATTATGGACTGAGAATCACCAATTACATTTTCCTCTTTGATCCCAATATCCTTGGCTTGCTTGAGGCCTTGGAACAGAGCCAACGCTTCTGCTTGTATGCTAGTATTGTGACCCAATCCCCAGGAAAAATTGTGTTTAATTCTTGTTGGGTATGTGTTATATTCTTTCCACGACTAGCCCCACACGCTGTACGTTGCGCCGGGCGCAGCAGGGGGGTCACAGGGGGGGCGGCAGCGCCCCGGCGAAATTTTTTCTGGTATGCGGTCCCACTCATATGTGAACCCACCTATGTTTTGTGCATGATTTTGCACATGGTTTTGGGGTATGATGGTTTTCGACCCCTGGTATTTTGTAGATCTGGTCAAGGGAACTACGGTTATGTTCTAATCCAGGGTTAATGGATTGGGGTTTATGTATGCTTCGGCATGTATATATATGTGTTGTAACACTAAAAGGAACATAATGAAAAATCAAGTTGGTCGTCCCAATTTGGGATCCAGGGGAAAATCTCTGTGTTTATCTGTTTTATGTTTTATGCTCTCGCTATTGTTTATTTTCTGTTATAAGATTCGTGTGTAGATAATTTCTGTTCAGGGTTAAAACCTACATTTGGTATCAGAGCTATTTCGGCTTCAAGGGGATGCCTTTGCTGCTCAGGGTTTTTTGCTCGGGCCTGAGGTAGACCCTGTTCAGTGCGAGATCTGCGGGATCGATTCTTGCGGTGAAAGAAGATGGCGAGCGGTGGGAAGATAGAGATCGAGAAATTTAATGGTCAGAGCTTTGAGTTATGGAAGCTCAAGATGGAGGATCTGCTGGTGGATAAATATCAGTGAATCACGGTAGATCTAAGTACTAAACCAACGGAAATGTCAGATGAAGACTGGAAGAAACTGGATCGGAAGGCTAAGAGCACAATACGGTTGTGTGTCTCAGATTCAGTATTGTTGAATGTATCTGGGGAAGCTACGGTGAAGAATTTGTGGGAAAAACTTGGGACTTTGTACCAATCTAAGTCTCTAGTGAATAAGTTGTTCCTGCGGAAAAAGTTGTATAACCTGAGGATGAAGGATGGAGACTCGGTGACAGAGCATCTGAACGCCTTCAATACTGTGGTAAGTCAGTTGTCATCTGTTGATATTAAAATCTCAGATGAAGATAAGTGCATCAGTTTGTTGTGTTCTCTACCGGACTCGTGGGATAGTCTGGTTATTGCAATAGGTAGCAATACAACTACCTTGAATTTTGATGACATTGTCTCAGCCTTGCTGTCGGAGGAAATGAGACGGAGAAATATGGAGGGTCAAAATGGAGATGCCTTATTTGTACGAGGAAGGTCCCAAAATAGAAACAAGAATAAGGTTTCGAGTGGGAGATCTAAATCTAGAGGGAGATCTAAATCTCCTAGAAAGTTTGTAAAGGTATGCTGGAAATGCGGAAAGGAAGGGCACTACAAAAAGGAGTGCAGATCTAAAGCTCCTGAGAAAGGAAAGGGATCTGATGATGCTCCTTCTGCAGAGGCAAAAGCCACCTCGGATGAAGGTGGGGATGTGTATTTGGCTTCTTCTTCAAATACACATGTAGATCATGAGTCATGGTTGATTGACTCAGGTGCATCCTTTCACTTCACTCCCCATAGGGATTGGTTCTGCAAGTATGAGAAATATGATGGTGGTGATGTCTTCTAGGGGATGATAGGAAGGCCAGAATCGTCGGACGTGGAAAGGTCAAGATGAAGCTGCAAGGTGGAAGGATTAGAACACTTCCTGGTGTTCTGCATATTCCTGCATTGGCCAGAAATCTGATTTCTGTAAGCAAGATGGATGATGCAGGTGTAAAAATAGTGTTCGAGAAAGATGCCTGCAAGATGGTTCGGGGAGCACTGGTATTAATGCGAGGAGTTCGGACTGGAACTCTGTACAAGCTACAAGGTAGCACTGTTATTGATGGGTGTAACAGTTCTGTGGTTCCTGAAAGTGGGACGGAAAGTCTAGCTGTCTCTGGAGAAAAGACCATGCTATGGCATCAAGGGCTTGGACATATTGGAGAGAAGGGCCTTCGGATACTGCATAGAGATGGTATGGTAGAAGGTATGTCTAATTGTTCTCTGGATTTCGATTTCTGTGAACATTGTGTATATGGGAGGCAGAATCGGGTGAGTTTTCCTTCTGGTGCTAAGAGGGCAAACAAGATATTAGAACTTGTGCATAGTGATGTGTTTGGACCTGTGTCAGTTCCATCACTGGGAAAGTCTGTGTACTATGTTTCATTCATAGATGACTTCTCAAGGAATACATGGATATATTTCTTGAGGAAGAAATGTGAAGTCTTTGACAAATTTAAAGAATTTAAGGCTCTGGTGGAAAACCAGACAGAGAAGAAGATAAAGGCGCTGAGGACAGATAATGGTGGGGAGTTCTGCAAGAAGGAATTTGAAGAGTTCTGTAAGAAGTGTGGCATAGCATGGCAGAAGACTACTCCATACACACCTCAGCAAAATGGAGTTGCAGAAAGAATGAACAGAACACTGATGGAAAAGGCAAGAAGCATGCTCAGTGGTATCGGGTTAGGACAAGAATTCTGGGCAGAGGCAGTGGAGACTGCATGTTACTTAGTTAACATATCACCTTCATCAGCGTTGGAGGATAAGACTCCACATGAGGTATGGACTGGTAAGAAACCCTCTCTTTCACATCTAAGGGTATTTGGATGTGATGCATATGTACATGTTCCAAAGGTGAAAAGGACCAAGTTGGATAATAAATCTGAAAGGTGCATCTTTGTTGGGTATAAGGATGGTTTAAAGGGTTACAAGCTTTGGAACCCAGAAACAAGGAAGGTTATGTACAGCCGAGATGTGGTGTTTAGAGAGGTGAAAGATGTTGTTACACATGAAGTCCTACCAAAGGAACCTGAGAAGATAGAGTTTGAGCTAAAGGAGGATGAATTAGACTCTACAACAGAAGAAGATTCAGAAGAGGAAGAGCCACAAACCCCAACTTTGAGAAGATCAGTTCGGGAAAGAAGGCAACCAGAAAGGTATAGTCCATCTGCTTTCTGTTCAGGTTTTGCCTTAACTATAACTGATGATGATCCCAGAACTGTCAGGGAGGCAGTAGATTCAGAGGATGGAAAACTCTGGAAGGAGGCCATGGTTGATGAAATGGCATCTTTGCACAAAAATGATGCATGGGATCTGGTGGAGTTGCCGGCTGGAAGGAAGCCCATTGGGAGCAAATGGGTGTTTAAGAAGAAGATGAATGTAGAAGGCAAGGTGGAGAAATACAAAGCTCGGTTGGTAGCGAAAGGTTATTCCCAGGTGCGGGGAATTGATTTTGGTGATATTTTTTCTCCTGTTGCCAAAGTTACTTCTATTAGATTACTTTTATCTGTTGCTGCTGCATTTGATTTTGAGATAGAACAGATGGATGTGAAGACAACATTTCTTCACGGGGATCTAGAAGAGGAGATCTACATGAAGCAACTTGAAGGCTTTATGGTGAAGGGTAAGAAAGAACTGGTATGCAGGTTGAAGAAGTCTCTGTATGGGTTAAAACAGTCACCAAGGATGTGGTATGAGAAATTTGATACCTATATACGGGGACTTGGCTTCACCAGAAGCAAGGAGGATCACTGTGTTTATTTTAAATTAATTGGTGACAGTGTTATTTATTTGGTCTTGTATGTGGATGATATGTTGTTGATTGGAAATGACAAAGAAATTATCCAAGATTTGAAGACCCAACTGTTCTCCAAATTCGACATGAAGGATCTGGGTGCTGCAAACTATATTTTAGGCATGGAAATTAAGAGAGATTGGGCAAAGAGGAAGCTCTGGTTAAACCAGAGGAAGTATGTCGAGACTATATTGCAGAGGTTCAATATGCAGGATAGTAAACCGGTGAATGTTCCTATTCCTGTAGGTGTAAATCTGTCTGCTGAACAGTGTCCCAAGACACAAGAAGAAGAGGAGTATATGTTCCGTGTTCCATATGCAAGTGCAGTGGGTAGCCTGATGTATGCAATGGTCTGTACTAGACCAGACATTGCACATGCAGTGGGAGTATTGAGCAGGTTTATGTCAAACCCGGGGAAGGAGCATTGGACAGCAGTGAAGCGGGTTTTCAGATATTTACGTGGCACTAGTGATTATGGCTTGTGCTACCAGGGAAGACCAAGATTGGAAAGAATGTTGGACATTCGTGGTTTTGTTGATGCAGACTGGGCTGGAGATCTGGACCAAAGAAGATCTACAAGTGGGTATGTGTTTAGCCTATTTGGAGTCGCAGTCAGTTGGATGAGTAAAAGACAATCTGTAGTGGCTCTTTCAACTACAGAGGCAGAATACATAGCAGCCACTCATGCAAGCAAGGAAGCAGTTTGGTTGCAGAGATTGTGTTCAAGTATGGGGTTGGTACAGTAAGCTATAAGGATAGACTGTGATAGCCAAAGTGCAATTTTCCTGGCTAAGAACCCTGCTTATCATTCAAAGACAAAGCACATTGATGTTCAATATCACTTTGTTAGAGATATGGTTGAGGCTAAAAGGGTGTTGCTGGTAAAGGTGGACACTTTGAAGAATGTTGTAGATGCATTGACGAAGTCTGTGAGCACTCAGAAGTTCTCTTGGTGTAGAGAAACAATGGGTGTTGAAGAATTGGCCCAATGACTAAGCTCTCTTGTGGCCCCCTGTGGAAAGAAAACAACAAGTGGGAGAACGTTGGGTATGTGTTATATTCTTTCCACGACTGCCCCACGTGTTGTACGTTGCACTGGGCGCAGCATGGGGGTCTTAGGGGGGGCGGCAGCGCCCCGGCGAAATTTTTTTTGGTATGCGGTCCCACTCATATGCGGACCCACCTATGTTTTTTGCATGAGTTTGCACATGGTTTTGGGGTATGATGGTTTTCGACCCCTGGTATTTTGTAGATCCGGTCAAGGTAACTACGGCTATGTTCTAATCCAGGGTTAATGGATTTGGGTTTATGTATGCTTCAGCATGTATATATATGTGTTGTAACACTAAAAGGAATATAATGAAAAATCAAGCTGGTCGTCCCAATTTGGGATCCAGGGGGAAATCTCTGTGTTTATCTGTTTTATGTTTTATGCTCTCACTATTGTTTATTTTCTGTTATAAGATTCGTGTGTAGATAATTTCTGTTCAGGGTTAAAACCTACAATTTTGTCATCTATGTTCTTGATAACACCTCCTGCCCCAACCTACCCAGGATTACCTTTGGCTACCCCATCAAAGAATAAGGTGTGTTTAGATTGCTTCAATGACCAATATGAAATTTATTTATCATTCCCTCTAATTTTCCATTCTTTATTTGCTTTGCTTTGCCTTACAACTTCAGAAAATTGGAGATCCATCATAATGCCCCATTCCAAGTCCTAATGACTTAGATTTGTTTCCTCAAACAGATCACCCGAACTTTCTTTCAGTTGGCTTTTGATCTTGACCATGATAAGCTTCACATCCTGCATTTTGTCCCTAAAGACTCTCTTATTCCTCTCAAGCCAGATTTGCCAACAAATGATCTTTGGCAAAGAGAGCCAAGCGACCTTAAAACTTTCATTTTTTGGGAATGCTCCTGGATAATTGTGCAGCTAATTTGCAAACAAATCAGAGATGGAGGTGGGAAAAATAAGATTGTTTTTCCAAGGGCTCAGAAGTTCCTGCCATATCTCTACTGCGAATTTGCATTCCAGCATTAGGTGACAAGCATTCTCTTCATTTTCGCAACACATTCGACATCTTGATGGCCCATGAAAGCCTCTTTTCTTCAATATGTCCTCTGTTAAGATTCTGTTATGGCACAAGAGCCAACAGAAAAAATCAATTTTTGGTATGGTCTTGTGGCTCCAAAGCCCCTTCCAAGTCACAAGATTTGGAGGGACGTGTGGCTGCTACAGCAATTTTATATATCCCTATGACACTGAATAGCAACCTTATTGAATTTCTAAGCCATGTTTGTCCTGTCTCCATGCTAGGATTGGAGCCATACCGTTCAAGAGAGCAAAAAATGCATCGCATTCACTCTTCAGTTCCAAAGGCACATGGGGCAGGTTCCAACTTTGCCAATTTTTGTCCACCCAGCACGAGATGTCCCACAATGTTTTGAAATCGGCGTTGGACATCCAATTTCGCAGCGCAAGGAGAGAGTCGATTTCAACAAAGGGGGGATTATTCATGATGCAATCCTCCCAAATCTTAATTTTTTTGCCATTTCTCGGGATCTAGAATGTGTGAAGATTGATCAACGAGATGGCTTTGGAACAGAGTTTGAGGAAGTGCGAATTTACAATGTTATTACTTCATATTTAGAACTATTATCAATTGGATCGTAAAATTCAATATATAAATCATTATTATTTATATATTAGCATATTAGAAAGTCAATCTTAATCTTACTCCAAGAAAAATGGTTGTATGTAATAATTTAGCAAGTGATAACAATTGCCTCACACTTCAATATTGATGAGATTCATGTGTACATGGTAGTTTCCTTACAAGATGTTTATGTTGTGAAACCAGCTCCAAAAATAGAAGAAAAGAGATATCAACGCCTTAAAAATAAGCCACTTCGAGTGGGAAACCTCCAATACATTACATGAATGAAAAATTCTTGGATGATACAAATTACAAAACCTCCTTTCTATATATAGGAGCCCATGGGACCACAATGTAATCCTAGTGGGCCACAATGTAATCCTAGCCGACCTAACAATAATAATTTAAGGGCACAATAATAACAATATGGGGGTTACAGGGGTACAATAATAACAATAAGGGGTTACACTAACAACAATAAGGGACTATACTAGTAATATAGGGACCTAACATGCCCCTCTCCTTCAAAAAAGTGTTGTCCTCAATGCTTGAGTAGCTCTGGGTGCTTCTGTATAAAATTCTCATCCTCCCATGTAGAATCTTAAGTGGGTAAGTTCTTCCACTTGATGAGATACTCTGAAATTGATCGATTCCGTAGTTGTCGAGTTCTTTTTTCCATGACTGCTTCAGGTTCCAATATGATTTTCCCTTCCCCATCAAGTTCTGGCAATACTGTTTGAACTGGAAGATTTTCACCCATAACCTTCTTTAAGCATGAAACATGGAAAACTGGATGTACTCGCGAAGAAGCAGGAAGCTCCAATTTGTATGCCATAGTACCAATCTTTTGCAACACCTTGTAAGGACCATAGTACTTTGGCGATAATTTATTATCCTTCTTTGCTTGCTTGAGGGACATTTGGTTGTATGGTTGTAGCCGTAAAAATACCCAATCTCCTACATCAAAACTTCTCTCGCTACGATGTTGATCTGCCTGTTGTTTCATTCGATTTTGTGCCAAATTCGGGTTATCCTTTAAGAGTTGGAGAACTTCTTGCTGATGCTCGATGTGATCTTCCACTGCTTGAACCTTCGAATTTTCCCTTAAAGATGATGTGATCGATGGTGGATGATATCCATAAAGTGACATAAATGGGGTCATTTTTGCTGCAGTATGGAAGGAAGTGTTATACCACCATTCAGCGAGAGGTAACCACTTGACCCATTGTGTTTCTTTATCAGATACAAAACAACGAAGATATCCTTCCAAACATTTATTTACTATCTCAGTTTGACCATCAGATTGAGGATGATAAGATGAGCTATGAGCTAATTGAGTACCCAAACAATAAAATAACTCAGTCCAAAAATTTCCAGTAAAAATGGGATCTCTGTCGCTCACAATAACCCTTGGGCTTCCATGTAGCTTTTGAATTCTGTCCATAAATGTAGTAGCAACTGTACTTGCTTTAAATGGATGAGATAATGCACAAAAGTGTGCATACTTGGTAAGTCTATCAACTACCACCATGATGACACTCTTTCCTTGAGACTTAGGTAAACCTGTGATAAAATCCATTGAAATCTCCCTCTATGGCTGAAAAAAGAGATATCAACGCCTTAGAAATAAGCCACTTCTGAGAAACCTCCAATACGACCCATGAATGAACAATTCTTGGATGATACAAATTACAAAACCTCCTTTCTATATATAGGAGTCCATGGGGCCACAATGTAATCCTAGTGGACCACAATGTAATCCTAGCCGACCTAACAATAATAATTTAAGGGCACAATAATAACAATATGGGGGTTACGGGGGTACAATAATAACAATAAGGGGGTTACACTAACAACAATAAGGGACTACACTAGTAATATAGGGACCTAACAATTTAGAACTTGAAATAATCTAGTGTATTTGTTAAACAATTTAAAGAATCACACAAACCTTATTATTATCACATTTTATTTCACTCATTATTTCAAGGCCTTGCTCTTGCTATGGATTTCTAATAACTCCTGCCTAAGAACGTTATATATGGCAATTTCTTATGTCTGGATATATTGACATGATCAAGACATAAATTTGACACCTTTTATTAATGAAAAGGAGTTCAATGTTTACATGTTTATATTATATTTTTAAATTTACAATATTATTACTTCATATTTAGAATTAATATTATTTAAATCATGAAATTTAATATAAAAGGTATTGCTTTTTTATAGATTAATATACTAGATTGAAAAAAATAAATTGAAATCTTTAATTAGGAATGGAAAAGAATCCTAATTTTAGAAAAAAAAGCATATATTCAATAGGTTACCGAGTGGTAACAAGTGCCTCCCACTTCAATATTGATGAGATTCATGTGTACATGGTGATTTCCTTCCAAGGTACTTGGAAGTTGAAATGGTCTAAGTCTATATTTTAGAAAACTTAAAAGATCACTAAAGCCTTATTATTATCATTTTTTTTTCACTCATGATTTAAAGGCCTCATTCTTGATATAGATCTCCAATATTTCTTATTTAATAACGTTATGCATCTTGATATGGATTTCCAATAACTTTTATTTAATAATGTTATGCATAGAAATTTATTATTGTTATTATTATATGTTGGATATATTGAAAAAATCAAGATATTGATATGAATTTGAATGTTAGTTTTGTTGTGCTAATTTCATCTACATATTTAAAATTTATTTGTTGATATTATGATTTATGTGCATAGGTTTCCTTGGTGTTTATGAGTGTCAAACAGGCAATTGAATTGAGTTTTTAAGTTAAATTTAAGAGCATAAAGCATGAAAAATAAATCTTGAACAACATCAATAACAAGTACAACAAACCATCACAATTGATCCATTAACACAGTGTTTTGATGAAGGAGTTCACTCCTCCTCGGCTACATCTCCTTGGTCCAACTTCCATGGCTTGGCCCTCTGTATTAGCTCAAATGTGAATAAAATGTTGTTTACATTCACCTCCATCTCCTGAAACCCGCTTCAATGAGTCGAGAATGTCCAAATCATTCAGAAATGACTCTTCTTGCTCTCAATTTGGTCGGATTTTGCCAAATATATGGCCAAAACAAAATTGCCTAGTAAATTGCCCCCAAAATTGGGGAAGACTCCAGCTAGGGCCGCCAATTTTGGGGGTAACTCCTAAAATGGTGGTTTTGCCAAAAATTCCACCAAAATAACTGCAGTTTAATTAAATTTAAAAATGGATAATGTGGCTAATGGCACAGTAAACACGTTTTATACAAGTCGGTATTAGAAATGGATTAGCGCTTAAATGTTTGTTTAGGCATAATTAACCTTGCTTATGTTTTGTATGTACCATATTCTTTCCAAAATTAGCCACACGCACAAGGGGGGGTCACCAGGGGGGCGACAGCTCCTCCTGTTCAGGGTTCGGGTAGCACCTCGGAGAAACTTTTTTGGACCCTATTTTTTGGTGGGTGGACTCGCCCATGGTTTTGTGCATGGATTTGCACATGGTTTTGGGGCATGATGGTTTTCGGCCTCTAGAATTTTGTAGATTCGGTCAAGGGAAGTACGATTATGTTCTAATCTAGGGTTAATGGATCGGGGTTTATGAATGCTTCGGCATGTGTGTGTGTGTGTGTGTGTGTGTGTGTGTGTGTGTGTTGTAACAATAAAAGGAATATAATGAAAAATCAAGTTGGTAGTCCCGATTTGGGATCCAGGGGGAAATCTTTGTGTATATATGTTTCATGTTTTATGCTCTCGCTATTGTTTATTTTCTGTCATTAAGATTCGTTTGCACATAATTTATGTACAAGGTTAAAACCTACAGCTTATTACCATAATCCACGCTCTTATTAGAACTTCGTCGTTTGTTATGGTATAACGGTCGTATGGGGAGGGGGTTGGCCCCCTCCAAACCCCCGTTGTACATTAACATTGATATCAAATAGAATTCAAGGGCATAGACTATTAAGTCTCGTGGCAGTGGTGTATTGGTATGCTTGGCGTTTGTTGTGGGGGAGGTCGTGGGGTCGAGCCCCAACCTCCACCCAGCCTTGTGCATAGAATTTTTTCCATCGAATCATTTACCATAATGTTTAAAACCTTATAATATAATAAAATGCGTCCATATAGCCCACGTGGTGTAGAGCAATCGGTGATGGAGTGCACTGTTAAGGAACTCCGTATGCAAAGTCATTGGTTCGAAACCCGTGGGTGATTAGGATTAGTCTAAACTACCAAAATAAAAATAAAAAAAAATGTGTCCATATATATTACAACTTGGACTTTGGAAAATGTATATGCCAACAGACTTTGATATAAAAAAATGCAATTCGACCATATGTTATAATTTCAGATTTAAACCATAATTTAACCATGCTCCAAACCTAGGTCCACCAGAGGGGGCACATGGCGGCCCCTGGCTATACCACGTGTCAGCCTCTGGTTGGATTGTCCCCATATAAAAAAATCGAATTCAACCTTAGGAGAAACTCATAAAAAAAATTCACCTTCAAACCAAATTGGTGAATCCTGCAGTGGCACTTGTCACAGTTTCATTGGGCGAAACTGAAGAATATTCCCAAAATATTTTAAATTTGCTGATTATGCTACCATGTCACCAACCTGTCACTTCTGAAAATTTTTTAATTGTTTAGGAAAATTAACAGCAGGCTCTATCTTCTTCATCTAGACTCTGTTTTTGACGAAACGAATTGTGTCGTATTCTTGGCGATGAGCTCTTCGCTTTCGTTCAGTTTCCATTCAATTCTGAGCACTTTCATTTTTGAGCTTTTACACTGAGCATCTCATTAGATATAAACATGATATTTTATATTAATGAAGAGAGATTCAACACACACACACACACATATTATGTTAAGAATTTTGCATTATGTCAAATGAGGATTACATATACCAATTTTTTTTGCTACTAGTCTGTTCGAAGGGAAACCAGACCAATAACTTAATTTTAAAGTCTTGAGGTTGCTAAGACCTCATTTAACTAGAGAATCTTGTAAATAGAAACTTCTAAAAATAGTTTGGCTATGTCAAACCTTGACATACAATGACATAAGAGGACATACAGGACTACTAGTGATACAAGCAAAAATTCAGTGAGTCATAACAAATATTTCGTAGAATCTCCATGCATCCGTGTTGGCTTGTCACTACCCTCATCCAAGGAGAATGAGTTGTTGGCTGATCTCTTGGATAGAATGGTAAACTTGCGGTCTATATTGTTAATTTTTTCCTCAATATTTGACAATATAATAGAATTCTCCTGCTAAGTCCTCTTATACATCCCCATGTGGCCTGCAATGTTCAAATGATGTTTAATTTTATGTTGGCTTTGTGCCATGATCAATGAAGTAACAAGAGTGCATGCAATGTGCCAAGTATAGTGGGAGCAACAATCCCCTTTCATGTGAGCTGAAATCATATCAAGGCAAGGGGGGGACGCCCGCTCCTAGGCACCTTGCTTGGCGGTCGGATAAGGTCCTTTGTAGCTAGATCTTGCCAGTGAGATAGTATGAATTCTGGAATGTTCTCTCTCCAATCCAAGTCAAAGGGATGATATGTTATGTTGAGACCAAATTTGGCTAGCTTGTCAGCCAATTTTTTGCCTTCCCTACGGACATGAGAGAGGAGGGTAACTGTGATTTTTTGCAAGAGTTTTGTAGTATTACCTATTTGAGCTTCCAACCCCCAACTCTTAAATACTTTGAAAAGATTTAATCCACATTAGATTTTGCAACAAATATTGATAATGGTCTTGGAATCGCCTTTAATGGCGAGTTTGTGAAATCGTTTGCAGATAAAAATTTAGAGACCCTGCTCTAGTGCCGATATTTCAACAACATTATTAATGTTGATGCCTATGTCACATGCATAAACATGTGGAATATTCCCATTAGCGTTATGAAATACTCCACCATGATTGGATTTGCCTCTATCTTCTTTCAAGGCCTCACCGAAATTAAGTTTGATGAAGTCCTATAGAGGGGGGATCAAAAGGAAGGGCTAGAAGGGAAGAACTTGGGGATAGAGGGAGTCTGCCATAATGAATAGGGGAAGAGACCCATTTTGGTTAGAATGAATGTTTTAGGTGGATTGCATTCCCAATCTTTGGAGGACCAAGGAAGATAATAATTTTTTTACCTTATTTTATTTAGGAAAACTTACCAAATAAAGTCAGTGGAGTCCCCAATACTCTTAAATGTTCGTTTGTTATGCTCCTTCAAAATCTCCCATAAGATGAACCTTGGGATGTTTGCCATCCTATGTTGACAATGAGATTAGTAAAAGGGAACTCACATCAGAATTGTTGTCAAATGGATCATAAAATTTAATATATAAGTTATTGATTTTTTTTAAAATCAATATTGTAGATTTAAAAAAACCAATCTTAATCTTTATTTAGGAATAGAAAAAATAAAAATAAAAATAAATCCCACTTCTAAAAAAATTAGCATTTTAATAACAACAATAACTTCCCACTTCAATATTAATGAGATTGATGTGTACATAGTGGTTGCCTTCCAACTTCAATATTAATGAGATTGATGTGTACGTAATGATTTGGAAATTGAAATGGTTTAGTCTATTTAAATAACTACACAAGTCTTATTTTATTATTATTTAATCTACTCATTATTTCAAGACCTTACCCTTACTATAGATTTTTAATAACACATATCTAATAATATTATATATGGTAATTTGAAGTATTTATAGCTAAACATCCAAGATATCGTTGTTCTTAAAGTTGACAAAGGAGGCGTTGTGGTGATCTTGAACAAAGAGGACTACCACAGGAAGATGTTAAACCACTTATATAATAGTGGGAGTGTTGGAGAGGGGTCCCCTGAGGCACAATTTCTTATGTAATTTTGTATAATTTGCTATGTGCACAATTGAGTCAAGGGGCTTTGGGGCGGGTCAAACTCCCTAATTTTGATGTAAATGGATTTAAGGGTAAACTGTGGGCCTCAATCCATGGTTTGAAACCATAGTATGTTATGAAACCAACTCCAAAAATAGAAGAAAAGAGACATCAATGCCTTAGAAATCAGCAACTTCGAGGGGGAAACCTCCTTTACATTACATAAATGAACAATTCTTGGATGATACAAATGACAAAACCTCCTTTCTATATACAAGAGTCCATCGGGACACAATATAATCCTAGAAGACCTAACAATAATAATGTAAGGGCACAACAATAACAATAGTGAGCTATTATGGGGAACAATAATAACAATATGGGGACTTCATGGCTACAAAAATAACAATAAGGGGGCTATAATACCAATAACAATAAGGGGATACACTAGTATTATAGGGACCTAACATACCCCTCTCCATCAAACAAGTGTTGTCCTCGACGCTTGATTATTTATGGATGCTTTTGTATAAAATTCTCATCCCCCCATGTGGAATCTTCAGTGGGTAAGTTCTTCCACTTACTGGGATACTCTGAAATTGATCGATTTCGTAGTTGTCGAGTTCTTGTTTTTGTGACTGCTTCAGAACTTCTTTCATTGCGATGTTGATCTTCCTATTGTCTCATTCGATTCTGCACCAAAGTTAGGTTATCCTTTGAGATTTGGAGAACTTGTTGTTGATGCTCGATGTGATCTTCCATTACTTTATCATCCATATTAGCTTTCATTTGATCCTTCAAACCGTCCAAATGAGCCTCCATTTATGCTTTTAAACCATCTATGTCATCTTTGAATGCTCTGTGTAACATCAAAATTTGTTGCACTTGGTACCGTAATTTTGATATATCATACTGCAATTCTTCCTCTTCATGCGTCATAGTAGAAAATTATGAGGGCTTAATGGGTGTGGAATTATTTTTGGGATGCATTATATAACTCAAATACTTATATCTATGCTTCAATATTCCCTTGGAATCACTTCAAACTATTTTTTCAAACAAATGTTATGCAAACTTGTTTAAAAAATACACATCTTTTTCTTGCTTTTTAGGAGGTCTATATTTTACCTGATTTATCTCTGTTATTTCGAATCTTAAAGATCTGAATTTATATCATGTATTATCCCTCTGAGTCCTCTTTCCAATGGCACAAGTTTGACCTGATTTGGATTCTTCAAGACAAAGTTATTCCCAATCTCCCACAATGATCTAATTATGGACTCGTTCAGTAGAGTGAACTTGTACGGCATGGGGTGTCAATGGTTTATCCTTTGGCTCTAAAATTGATACAAACAAAACTAAATTTCATGTAATTTCATCCACTTCTTACAGAATTCCAATCCAATCCTCAAAGAGAGAGTTATGATTATTTTCCCAAGGTCACCTCTTTGAGATGAAATTCGGGAGCCTGCAAAAACCTTAACTTCCATAGATGATATCCTCGAAAATATTGCGAACCAAGATCTAAAATTTTTACACTATGTTCATTAGGATTTCTTCACAAATGGGTTTTTTTTTAGCTTCTGAACCTTCGTAAAATAAAAATTATAGCGAAAATTCCATGATGACCTGTTTGAAGCAGCGAAACCCTAGAATCCAAAGCTCTGATACCAAATGTTATGAAACCAGCTCCAAAAATAGAATAAAAGAGACATCAATGCCTTATAAATCAACCACTTCAAGGGCTAAGCCTCCTTTACATTACATAAATGAACAATTATTGGATGATAAAAATGACAAAACCTCCTTTCTATATATAAGAGTCCATGGGGTCACAATATAATCATAGCCGAGCTAACAATAATAATGTAAGGGCACAATAATAACATTATGGGAACTACATGGGTACAACAATAACAATAAGGGGGCTATACTACCAATAATAATAAGGGGATACACTAGTATTATAGGGACCTAACATAGTATCTGCGTGTTAGGCGAATATAAATAGATAGATATATTCCAAGGTCTATGTCATGAATTACCGATGTTTGATAAGTCTATGCGTCTTTAATATGTTCTAAGGGTTGTCTAGGTTGGGTTGAAAGGCTCTTTCTAGCTATGTGCGCGAAGACCTAGTCCTGGTTGTGTGCGGACTCCATTGGCTATGTGTGTGGAAGTGTTTTGTAAGGGAAAGTTGATGTATTTAAAGTATGATGTATTGAACAGATCTGAAGCTAGTAGAAATGATAGATTTTTGCAAACTTCTTATGTTATGAATCTGAGTTGTTTACTATTTATGTTATGTTGAAATCACACAGTTTTGTCTTACTTATTGATTATTGTGCAAGGGATATATGCATGCTTATTGATAGTTAATGAATCTGGTTAAGTAATTGAACATTGTTTTGATCTCAATCTGTTTATGTTATATTCTATTTTTGCTAAGACAAACAACGAATCTGCTTTATATTGTTAAATTCTACGCATTGTCTGTGATTCTGTTGTATATTGTTGCGCGTATCTGTTTACAAATGGTATAAATTTTCATTCGGTTTACTGAGTACCACTTCATTATTTTCTCCCTCGGGGTGCGGAAACCTGGTTCTTATTTTCTCCCTCATGGTGCAGAAACCTGGTTCAAGCACCTCTCCCCCCCCCCCACCATACTGCTTCGGGTGAGACTTTGATCTGTGCAAGAAGGTCATTGCCAAAAGGGAAATTATTTGGAGGGTTTGTTGGTTTGTCCATAAACTCTAAACCTGGGTCAGGACCCCTCAAGCCAACAAATGGTTCTGTTGCCAGGACCGGGATCATTTTGAGGGAGATTTGATGTTGTGGCATTCGTCACAAAACGAATTATAAGATTTGGCTGGATAGAAAGATCCTTGAATTTGCGCTCCAGGAGAATATAAGTACTAATTTGTCTGAAGAGTAGTGGGTGCATAAATATATTTATACAGAAGTGCATGAAATATTATTTTGTTCCTTTGCGCACAAACTACACGAGTGGTTGTCGCGCTTAGCTAAATTCCATCACTGCATAAAAGGCGACGTGGTCATTGAGTGGACTCTTGAATTGATCCAGCAAGTAGAGAAATTTGACAATAAGATCATTAGTGCGGTAGATCATTGGATCGATTGCCTATTGGGAGGATTTGCGACTGAATTTTCCATTAATCAATTTTTGTCATATTCTAAAGTAGAAGGAAGGTTTTTCGAAGGCCCTAGAGGTAAGTTCTTGCGCTCATTGAAATTATTGTTGAAAATGATATTGTATGAATGAGATTGTATATGCGAACATACTGTTTGAATGCATCAAAGAGGTCCAACTACGCACAGTGGAAAAGTTTACCTCGAAGATTCTAAACAAAATATTTATAGCCCTCTGAAGCCTAGGTCTGATAATGAACCTAACTCAGAAACTGCTAGCTCAAGTGATCCCGAAGAAGAAATATCATCACACTGGAAACCATTGAGCCTTTTTCCAACTCCATCCACTCCACTTCTTCACTTACATCACATATCACCTACTCCACCGCGCAGTCCATCTCCACCACTACCACCTCCCCCTTAAGTAGATATGGTTTCATCAATTAAGTTACCTAATTTTAGAGGCATTGGAAATGAGGACACTAATCAATTTTGGTTTGTGACTGAGGTCATATGGCAGGCACAGCAAATTAACAATATTGATATTAGAAAGGCGCAGTTGACTATTTCATTCCAAGATCGCGTGTTAGATTGGTACATCAGGTACGCTCAAGAAAACCCTAATACTACGTTGGAACAAATCAAAGCAACCCCGAAAGATCAGTTTAAGAAACCTAAGTCATACGTGTAGCTAGTGACATAAATGAAGGATATTCATCACGAGGATAATGAATTTGTATGGGAGGCCGATCCAGGGTTGAAGCGCGCCATCAGACATGGTGGATTTGTTATTGATGATACTCAACATAAGGAATGGTTCATTGTTATGTTGCTCCCACATATGCGTCAACCCTTAGGTCAGCAAAATATTTCCACACAAGCTGAGGCTGTGGAGGTTGCAATGAAGTTGGGAGGTACCCCAACACCTATTGTGCTAGGAACACAACAGATTCAGAATCAGATGGAATCCATGCATCTAGAAATTCAAATTTTGTGCAAGGACAAGGGCAAGGAGGTCTGCGCAGAAGTTTGGTGTATAAAATGTAAAGCTTATAGGCACCATAAAGACCAGTGTCTTGTATTCAATAATTGTCTAAATGTTGGAGGTCCTAGTCCATTGAAGAATCCTATGTGGTGCACTATATGTCAAATTTTTGGATTACATGACACAGATTCTTGCCCAAGGATCGGAAAGTACCAACCCGACTTGAAGCAGTTGTTTTGCAAATTTAGTTCGTCATTAGGGCATGATGAGCAATAATACCGCAACTTTGATATGATGTTAGATAAATCTGAAATATATAGAATGCAGGCTGAGCCTACATCACCAGAATCCCCTTCTGAGCGCGAAGGATTTCAAGGAAGAGGAAGAGGTCGAGGAGGTGGATTAGCTGGCCGAGGAAGAGGACAATTCATTTGCTATAATTGTGGAGATGTTGGCCATTATGCATGCAACTGTTCGAATCCAACACGACAATATTGCAAGTACTGTAGACAATTTTATCATGTCATAGAAGATTTTCCTGTCTTTCTAAAATGACGGAAAAGAAGGTGCAGACCGTAACACAAAATCTTCAAATGGTTCGCGCAGAAACTCATGAAGAAGATCCCAGTGATAATGTGGTTACTAGGAGAGGTGTAGCCACAAATGAAGATAAAGGAAAGAAACCATCCACTGATGTTTGGATCCGTAAAGCACCAGAAAACAAAGAAGGCTTTAATCTCCAACATGCAAAATAGACCTTTATTGAAGCGCAGAAAGAATTTGCATAAGGAAGTACATCAACATTTGGTAGAACAATGAAGGAAGCAGGAGGATATGATGATATAAAACCATTTCTACAAGCATCTATAAAGTTACTACGCAACAAGAAGGCAGTCGAAATCTATAGGTGTTGATAGATAATTATGTAGAGAAAGAACAATTGATGGTAGAACAACACGTATTCAACAAAATTTATAATAACAAGAAGAGAATAGGTAGGGAGATGCGTATGACCGCGCAGATTGGTGCTTGTGAAATGGGCCAAGTTATTTTAGATCTGAGATCGGATGCTAATGTTCTACCTAAGCAAACATGGAAGTGCATGGGAGAGACAAAGCTGGAGTGGTTTACCATTCAACTGTGCATGACCAATCATCAGAATATCATTCCTTTAGGGAGGTTTTTGTAGGTTGTGGTCAGTATATAAGGCATTAGGGTGATGGCAGACTTCGATGTTATCCAAATTGTAGACGATACTGATCTCTATCTTGAACTATTAGGATTGGATTGGGCCATTGACATGGATGGTGTTATCAATCTAAAGAAAATGAGGATGGAGTTTGAAAGTAATGGAGTCAGGGTAATCATTCATCTAGATCCTACAGAAGGACAAAGGTATACTGAACCAGTTTGTGATGAGGATGAGATCGATCAAATCTATAAGCTGACCTTGCATGAAGAAAACTAGATTAATCCAACAGCAGATGGGAATCTTAAGTGGGAGAAGGATAGCTCTTGTTTTTCAGACTCTGATGAAGAACTAGAAAATTGGCAGAATAGATAGCATGACGTATCTGCGCTGCGTTGTAATCGCGTGACCCGATCTTTGCGTTGTATAACATCTGAGGTACATGATTTACCACACTACAATGGCTCAACTGATGTGAACATGTTTATAGGAGAGCTTGAAAGGACCGTGCCTAAAGGACAGGGATTGCATTCTTTGGATCTTGGCTTGCGCGCTACCCAAACAAGATGGTGGGAAACTCATAAGGAGAATATGGGAAATTAGGAGGAATATGCGCGCATGATTAGATTGTTGTTTGAATGTCTGGTCATTAAAATGGAATATGTGTACTCTGGAAAGGAGGATCCACACAGACATTTGGCAAGATGGAATTAGGTATGGGGTGCAGATCCAAGACCTGAATGGGTCCATATGTTTATTCACACGTTGGGAAAGGTGCATACTGAATGGTACTTGGAGACAGAGTTGCGCAGAGGCACTAGTGAATGTTCTGCGCTGACAGAGAGTTTTATTCTTACATTTAGCTTTGAGAATGGATTTGATACAGTTGATCAAGCTTTGATTCCAGAAATTATTAATGTGCCAATAATTAAGGTTGTGAATTATAGCCAACTGGAACTTGTGGAATCTAGGGAATCGTGCGCGGTCGATGGAGCCCTGATTCCCTCGCCTACGAATATCAGACAAGTGCACTCCACGATGAGCCTTGTTGGATATTACAAGAAGCACATTCCAAATTATGAGTTGATAATTGCGCCCATGACCAGATTACTCATAAAAGGTGTGACACTCCATTGGGATGACAAATGTCAGAGAAGTTTGCAGTTGTTAAGGGATGTGATGTACACTACTCGATATGCTTTGAATTACCTGGTCAATAAGCCTATGTTGTGGGGGGGGACAACCTGTAGATGGTTACCTTTAGCTTTGGAATATATGCATAGTAAGGTGCGATGCGCGCATGGTAGCTGCGCGAGGAGGTTGACTAGGTCGCAGAGGTGTCAAAAAATAGTCGTTGGAACAGTGAAACTGGAAAATACAAATTTATAACCATTTTTTGGATCATCTAGGATGCATTTAATGGAGGTATTTTACCATATTTGGGACTTTTTTTCAGTAATGGAGCCTCTTAATGCACAAGGAGTCGTTGAAGACGCGCCACAAGTATAAATATGACCTATGGGGTCAGAATAGTTCCCTTTGATTTCTGAGTGAATGATTTGCCTTAAGCTCCTTTATTATCACTGTGTACTCTGTGTCTATGTCTGTTTTGGATCTAGGGTTCAAGTGCATTGCGCCGAGCAGGGCTAGGTTACACTATTCTTGAAAATATGACAGGCACAGGACTGGGTGATGACCCTATTGCGCTTGAAGTTCCAATTATGGAAACGCTTGCGACCTCTAAGATTAAGAAGGGGAAATTGTCTTGAACGAGAAAATCTCCCCGAGAAAAGACCCCAAGGTCGCGCCCTTCAGCGGGTGAGAAGATGAAACGACCTATGCCAGAGTTCCCTAAAACTATTGAGGAGGAAGAAGAGGATGTGGTCGAAGTGGCCCCATTATTTCGGCTACCAAGTTAAATTGCGCCATGTAAACCATCTATCAGAGTACCTAAGGACCTAGAAAAGGTACGCGCGATTATTCAAATATCGTTGATCCCTGATAATGTCCTGATGGAAGGGGTTATGTTCACAAAGATTCCACAACTAAGATTTGATGATTAGGACATCGTCGATGTCGAAAAGTTCCCAGAGCTTGCACCAAAGATATACCTAGACCAGATTACCTATGAAGGAGGCATTGTCCGCCTTGAGCCAAAAATATGGGTCCTAGGTCTACACAAGGCAGGTCTACTCAATTTTCTCCAGATCCCTCATTTTGGGTGCAACCCCATAAATGATATATGTGTCAGACAGTTGTTGGATTTAGTACATGATGACGGGCTCTGGTTGGGAGAGCGCATCCTTATTAACGTTGAGTTGATCCACAGAATCACAGGTCTGCCTGTTAAACGAGCCGACCCTATTGCTAATTTCAGCGGTAAGGCGCAGGAGAAAGCCGTGGCTGATCAAATTAAAAAGAAGTATAATGTCACAAGGAAGAGTCGGGGATTTGTTGTCGACAAAATTAATGACCCAACAGTGTGCTTTGGAACGATCATCTTGGCCTGCAAGATGATGTGTAAGTGAAAACCCAAGGAGGTGCCCGTGCACATCATTGCGCTCGTAAGAAAATGTGAAAAAGGTGTGATTTACAATTGGTAAAGTTACATGTGTAAAGAGTTTTTAGAAAATTTGTGTGAGGCCCAGGAGGAAGGAAAGCATTTCCAGTATGATTGGATGTTACTGTTGATCGCGCTAATTGGATGGAATACTCCTGAAGATACACAGTTTCCAGATATTGAGCCAAAGATGTGCGAAGTTGCGCACTATTCGACATTATGGAACTTTTAAGACCCGGTGCACGCCAAAGAAAACAAAATTTTATGGGTTCTGTATGGTGCTACTTTGAATCAAGCGCTGCAGTCAAAGCCACAACTGTCACCTACCTTATATGACCAATACAAGATAATAGTGGATTTTAAAGCTACCTTCCATAATATACACATCCACGCAAAGGGCGTTGTAGAAGGAGTATGGTACGAATTACCATGCCTGGTGACCAAAGATTATTTGCTTCACATGACAACAAAATGGTCGCCAGCCTGGTTGAACCCAAGCACACAAAAAAAGCAGCTTACTGGAAGTCAGATAGGGAAATCAACGGAGAAATCCACTGAGAAAGTTACAGAGAAAGTGACAGAGACTCTACCACTGACGAGACTCTAGAAACAAAAATAGTGCCAGAAAATAATGGATCTGCACCGAAAGAGACAGGGGAAGTTGAAGCATCTAAAGGAACTAAGTGCGACTCTCAGGCCACTAGAGGATCGAGAAAGAAGAGGAAAGGTTCCAAAGAGGTAGGGAAGGAGGTCCTGACATTGAAAGAAGATGACATGCATGAAATTGCAAACACTGTCACCTCTGCGACTGAGGATCGTTGGATAGATATGGAGGTTCAATACAAGTTTGCGCTAAAACTTGTACAAGTGGGACTACAGGAGCTAAAGGTACAGGCGAGCTAGATTCAAGCGAGCATAGCTCATGCGAGCCGAACCAACGCGCAAGTCACGGGCGCACAACCACTAGACGTTGCTTTACCATCCTCTATGGATGGTCGCTTCGTCCAAATCCCCCTGCCAGCTATTCAGATGGATGCCAACCGATGTCTCTAATTCAGAGGAACAGGTGATGTATATATTAACCTTTCTGTGTTACCGGCAGGCAAGTTACACCTTATGCACATAATGATCGTGGACGATCTTCAATACAAAGAGGTCATCGCGCACATGAATACAAGGGATGCACAAGAGCATGCCAAGTAGGCACATCAACAGAAGAAAAAAGCAGAAGCAGCTTGCCGAGAAGTGGCCAAAATTCACCAAGTATGCCAAGACATTCCAGTTGTTCTGGCCACCACTGCGCCCTAAGAAAAGTTACAAGGATTGGCTGTCGCGGTTAAAGCAACGCATGCGGAGGTGCGAACGGTCAGAACTGAATATGAGCAGCAGATTCAAAACCTTCAAACGAAATTACAACTGGAGACCCCACCAGAGATTCGCGCGCAGAGAGTGGCTGATAAATTTTAAAAAAAAACTATGAGTTAGATGAAGCTATGAGTTTTTGGACGACTTTCTAAAATGATCTAGTAGTGCAGCAGCTACGCGATGCACTCCACCTAAAAGAGCAGTAGTTCGAGGAAATCAGGACAATGGTGCCAACGTTGGTTCTTTCTCAATGCCTCACTCGTCTGCAGGAGTGCAAAACCATTCAGACAGGAATTGAATATTTGTGTCAGAAGGAACAACTACTTGAATCATGCATGCAACCATGGCCAGAAGAATCACTTCAAATTTCACAGACACTAGATAACACTCTAAAGACAATCCAACAAAATCAAAGCAGCATAGAAATGGCCACTGAAGGGCCTACAATAGAAAATTTGGTTCAGCAAGTGCGGGGTGCCGCAGCACAAATTTTAGAGTTAGTTCTCCCTCTCAAAATTTTGTTAGCACGCTTCAAGCTAAGATCAAGGAGCAGGCGCCTCAATGACTCAGGATGAGTCACATGTTTGTGTTGGGGGTCTATTGGAGCGGGGTCCCCTGAGGCACAAATTTTCATGTAATTTTGTATAATTTGCTATGTGTGTGTTGTGAAATTGAATCAAGGGGCTTTGGGGTGGGTCAAACTCCCTAATTTTGATGTAAATGGGTTTAAGGGTAAAATGTGGGCCTCAAACCATGGTTTGATATCATAGTATCTAAGCACCAGGAAAATATAAATAGATAGACCGAGTCCAAGTTCTATGTCATGAATTATTGGTGTTTGATAAGTTTATGCATTTGTAATACATTGTAAGGGTTGTCTGGGTTGGGTTGAAAGGCTCCTACTAGCTGTGTGCACGGAGACCTACTCCTGGCTATATGCGGACTACGTTGGTTGTGTGCATGGAAGGGTTTTGTAAGGGAAAGTTGATGTATTGAAAGTATGATGTATTGAACAGATCTGAAGCTAATAGAAAGGACAAATTTTGGCGAACTTATTATGTTATGAATCTAAGTTGTTTACTATTTATGTTCTGTTGATATCACATCGTTCTCTCTTACTTATTGATTATTGCGCAAGGGATATATGCATTCTTATTGATTGTTAATGAATCTCATTAAGTAATTGAACATTGTTTAGATGTGGATCTGTTTACGTTATATTCTATATGTGCTAAGACGCACAACGACTCTGTTTTATATGGTTAAAGACTGCACATTCTCTCTGATTATGTTTTATATTGTTGTGTGCATCTGTTTACAATTAGTATAAGTTTGAATTTGGTTTACTAAGGACCACTTCATTATTTTCTCCCTCGGGTTGCGAAAACCTCGTTCCAACACTCCCCCATATTGCTTCAGGTGAGACTTTGATCTGCGCAAGCAGGTCATTGCCGAAAGGGCCAATAATTGGAGGGTTTATTTGTTTATCCATAAACTCTAAACCCGGGTCAAGACCCCTCAAGACAACAGGGAGTTACAAGAAACTTGATAAAAATCCTCTAAAAAAGGTTTCTATAACTGTTGTTATGGACATAAAATCTAGTAGCACGGTTGGCTCTCTCAGTAAGAATCTTATTGAGAATAACCCTCTCACTCCTAGGATCTATGGTCTTCCAAAGACCCATAATGAAGGAGCCCCCCTTCGCCCCATAGTAAACACCACTGGTGGTCCGACTTATCTTCTTGCTAATTTTTTAGCTAATAAACTTAAACCTCTCGTCGGTCATACTGAATCCTTCGTCAAAGATTCATATTCGTTTAATAGTGATTTAAAGGGCATAAAAGTGCATCCTAATGATAAATTGGTGAGTTTCGATGTGGGCTCATTATACACTATCATTCCCATTAAATATGTTATTGATGTCATCAATCGCATCACTGATTGTGACACTGCCCATCTTGTTGAAATTTGTCTTACCTCTAAGTTCTTTTGTTTTGAAGATGTATTTTATGAGAAACTTGTGGTGTTGCCATGGGTTCCCCCTTATCCCCTGTGGTGGCTAATCTCTTTATGGAGGATTTTGATTCTGGGGCCATGTCCTCGGCTCTTTTCCAACCCAAACTTTGGAAAATATTTGTGGATGACACTTGCGCCATCTAACCCCATGGAAAAGAAAAGTTGGATATTTTTTTCCAACATCTTAATAATCAATCCATCTCCATAAAGTTCACTATGGAATGTGAATTTGAGGGAAGCGTGCCCTTCCTAGATGTTCTCATTTCGAGGAGAGATGGTGGTTCTTTCTCCCACCAAATATTTCGGAAGAAGACTCACACGAAGTAGTATCTTCACACTAGTTCGCATCATTTCCATGCTCAGAAGATAGGTGCTCTCAACGCCTTAGCCACCAGGGTAGTCAGAATTTCTGATGAATTCCATTTCAAGGAAGTGAAATCCCACCTCCTTAATGTTTTTTTATAAGAATGGTTATAGCAAGTTCCAAGGCCTCAAAGCTTTTCTTAAGGTTGAAAAAGGTCCTAGGAATAAAAAAGATCCTAATGATTGGTCCTCTGTAGTTCACCTTCCATTTATATAAGGGACCATGGATAAGATAGCTAAAATCCTTAAGAAGCATAATATTTATTCAACTTTTAAACCTCTTCACACTATTCAGAGCTCTCTGAAATTGATGAAGGACCCTGTGGATCATAGGGATAGAAAAGGCGTTTACATCATTCCTTGCTCCTATGGGACTTCATACATCGGTGAAACTGGTCGATCACTAAATCAAAGGATCGATGAACATGCGGTTGGCATAAAACATGGAAGATCCACTCCTCTGCTTTAGTTGAACATGCAGAAAATACTAACCATCACATCTGCATTGAAGAGGTTAAGGTCGTTGCCAGTGTTGACCATTTCATCATCGTAAGTTAAGGGAGGCTTTGGAGATTGAAAAAAGGCTTGTCAACCTTAATAGAGATGATGGTTGGAGTATTAGCAAGTGTTAGATCCCTACCCTATACTCCAAAGTGTTGGTTTATTTTTTAAGTAGGCCTCCTTCCCCTATACTTTCTTTATGCTTATATTGATATTTTATTAACCTATTTTTAGGCCGATAGGCCTTCTCTTTTGAAAGAGAACTAGTTTTTCATCGTCAACATTTTTAATATCTCGCTGACACGTGTTCCTTGACAACTTTAATCTCTGGCTGACAGCTGTTGCCTAACAACTGTTCCGATCTGTTAGCAAAAACCGGGCGCCTCCAGTTTTCGTCCCCGCAAGGCCAGTTTCAGAGGCGGTAGTTCACCCACTTGGTTGCATTGACGGCACCGGGCAGACCATGTCTTTGTTGTTATTTAGAGTGTAAGAAGCTCAACCCAGAACTTGGAATCAGACGCTGCATTTTGTTACAAAACATCTGCTTCCACTACATTTTCTCAAGGCTCTGCAGGCTTGAAGCTCGTCAGGTATTGTTTCATGGTGTCTTATATTTCTTGGGTTTTCTCTCCTATTATGTCAGTATTTCTGTTTTTTAGTTATTTTTTATATCTTGTATTTGGTGTTTCTGTGCTTCTGAGGGTTTTGCATGCTACGGAGGGTTGTCTCCTGAACCCGACCGGGAAACCCGCAGAGAGCAGGAGGTCGGGCTTACAAATCCTTCTATTTTGTTTTTCTTCAATTATTTTAGCAGTTATTTGTGTTGGAAATTAGTCTTATGACTATCGACCTCTTCAATAAGTAGTATAAAGGGCTATATTCTTGCAGGCTAGGGCCGCTTTGGCCGCAAATTCAGATCGGTATGTCGAAAAAATACGACCCATTCCAGATCGTCGGGTAAGAGAAACAAATATTTATAGGGCTAAAATTAAAAAGCCTTTGACTATCTTGTTCAATTGTTTAATTTGCTCTGCAATCAACAGGAGACAGGGATAATCTATGGGAAGGGGAAACAATTGGATAAATCAGAGGACTAGATTGGATTTGCACTGCAGCAAAAATATATTGTAAGTCCGATTAATGATTTGTCTTTTAGTAGCAATTTTTCAGACGTAGTACAAGTTGTAATGGTTCAATGCCCAATTCTTATGGGAATATCTCAAAATTGGCCGAGGGTTTATCCCTACAATGTTGAAACTTGAAAATTTTGTATTGCGGTTTTCCATTGGCGCTTATGTATAAGCCTGCTTAAAGGCAGGATTCTGCTCCATGCCATTTTATATAAAATTGTCTCTTTTTTGGTTGCTATAATTTTTCTGAAATTTTCGTGAAATTTTCGTGGATTACAAATGTTTTTCGGCCAATGGTTCGTAAAATTTAAGGGTACTTGTAAGTTTCTATTTCAACTGAACTGTCTGGGTTTACTTGCTCAGACTTTATCTTATCTGGCATACTCAAGTAACTAGGCGATTAGGGAATAGGTGGTGTCTCAGGTTTGAACCGTGACTGATTCAATCCATAACTAAGTTTTTAAACCGACATTCTACTCCAATAGAGGCAGAATGTTGAAACTTGAAAATTTTGTATTGGGGTTTTCCATTAGCGCTTATGTATAAGCCTGCTTAAAGGCAGGATTCTGCTCCATGCCATTTTATATAAAATTGTCTCTTTTTTGGTTGCTATAATTTTTCTGAAATTTTCGTGGATTACAAATGTTTTTCGGCCAATGGTTCGTAAAATTTAAGGGTACTTGTAAGTTTCTATTTCAACTGAACTGTCTGGGTTTACTTGCTCAGACTTTATCTTATCTGGCATACTCAAGTAACTTAGGCAATTAGGGAATAGGTGGTGTCTCAGGTTTGAACCGTGACTGATTCAATCCATAACTAAGTTTTTAAACCGACATTCTACTCCAATAGAGGCAGACTATAAAATTCAGGATAATTTGAGGAAGAATGATGTCTTTGGAAAATTCTTCAGAAACTCCATACCTGGTTAATTTTAAGCTCGATTCGAAGTGTTTGTATGTCTTTTTTCATTCCTTATTTCCATTATGATTGGTCGGATGTTCATATCAGCAGTGAAATATTTCTGATTTTAGGTCAAGGGGATAATTCTATAGACAACTTCTAGAGTGAAGCTGTCTGGTATTATGTTTACATCCCTGTGTTTCTTTTTACATTAGAGACAACTTTTAAGGTGAAAAGAGGTTGACATGTCATGTGGTTATTTTAGTTGGCTTCTCAACAACAATGTCATTCCAGAAAGCTGCTTCGCTTTATATGTGTATAGATGACGAACAATTGGATGTTGTGCGAGAACTTTGAAACTGCCTTTCAAAGATTATTTTTCTGTTCATAATCTGTTCAGGTCCACACATTTCCTGTGCGTGTTTGAAGGAAAAATTGTGTACTGCAACTTTGGAACTACCTCTTAAAGACAATTTTTTGTGTTTTTCATGATCAGTACAGGTTCACACACTTTCTAGGTTGGATTGACAGAAAACTAGTGTTTTAAACTAATTGTAATTTGTGATTATGGGCATATCCTACAATTTTGGAATTGTGTTTTAAATATCGTTCATGATGTGCCCAAGATTATTTGAAGTCCAGATATTGCACTTCTTGATTTCAGAATCTGGATCATCATCTATTTAATAAGAAGACGTGATCTTGATAATAATGCATTTAGTCTTCATGTCAGTCATAACGTGCTACATATATGTTCTTTAAAACAGTTTATACACAAAAGTGCTTTTCTTTTGTTCATACACAAAAAAATGCTTCTATCTTTTATTTGACATTTTTATTATTATTTAAGGAAATGTTCATCGGCCCCCCACCCTCCCTTTTTCCAAAAAAATTAAAAGAGAAATTATTGCAATTTAACAGATATATAATAGCAGGTTATACCTTTCTCTATACGCCATTTTTTGGAGCTTTATATCGTTAAATTTGTGTAATCATCTTTACAGGTCTCACATCTAAACATGGTAATTGGCAGATTTTTTTTTTTTGGAATATGAACAGAAAATGAAAGGATCGCTTACTGGTATTTCATGGGGCTTAATTTTATTTAATTCATTCAATTTTCAAAACAGAAAACACAGCTGCGAGAATCAGAAAACACAGCTTTTGATTTGATTTTGTCTCTAAGGATGAAGGACCTTTGTTTACTGGTATTAAAATTATAGATGAACAGGTTGATCTAAATATTCAGACAACATAAGAGAATGAAGATCCTAATGCCTTTGCAAGTGAAAAACAGAAGGCATGTGTTGAAATTGCTAATGGCCATTTCCTATTCAATTTTGAAAACAGAAAACACAGTTGCCAAAATCAGAAAACACAGCCTTTGATGTGATTCTGGCTCTAAGGAGGAAGGGCCTTTCTCTACTGGTAGTAAAGTCTTTCAGGTCCTGCACATGGGACCCGGAACACATCAAACCTTCGAGACCTTCACTTATTTATTTTCTGAGTTTTTGTATTTGGGTTTCTTGTTTGGCATTTCTTGTTTTTCTGAATTTTGAGGTTGTTTTGGTGTCTCTATTTTGAAATGAAGGCTCTCGACTTTGTGATCTCTGAGGCAAACAAGTATGGAATTAGACTGATACTCAGCCTGGTGAACAACTATATAAACTTTGGAGGAAAGGCCCAGTATGTGCAATGGGCTCGCAATGCTGGACAGAAACTCAAGTCTCGGGAAGATTTCTTCACCAATCCCACTGTTAATGGCTATTACAAGAACCAGGTTAAGGTAACAGGGTATACAAATGTTTGTCTCTGTCTAATTAGGTGCATACATGGAACTCTTTGTAGAAAGATGTGAACACAGGAAACTAATCAACTCTGTATTTCTCAGGAACAAGAGCAATACTAAAGGGAGGTGGCCATGGAAGGGATCCCTTTTCATTCTAGGTCCTCTTCCCTATTCATTTCTAGCCAATTTCAAGGTTTGACTGCATATTGATTCATTTCCATTTCAAATTTGACTGCATATTGATTCATTTCAGCTGCTGCTTATTGATTTTTTTTATGGTCTTCTCCACTCCAAATTGCAATGCATTGCAGGTGCCAAGTTCTTCGAACGGATGGCATTTTATGGAGTGCACACAAATTTAGTGACTTATCTGACAGAAGAACTGAAGCAGAGCAACGCTGTGGCAGCAACTACTTCAACCACCTGGTTAGGCACATGCAATCTCACACCTCTTGTAGGAGCCCTAGTCATAGATGCATACTTTGGGCGCTACACGACCATGGCTATTGCCTCCACACTCTATTTCATGGTAAATATCACCCACCCTTTTTAAGCCCCTTTAAACTTCATGGTCTTGAAATGAATTTTCTAAACAATTTTGATAAGGAATTTCAGGTATGAGCAATGTTTCAGTATGATCTTCTCTCTGATTAAGTTTAATATGTGGTGGGTTGGCTCCCAAAAAAACAAAATTTAGATTAGATCAGAGTTACCAATGAACGAAAGTTTCAGCTTCCTGTATCATTTAGAAGAAGATTCCCACATAATTCAGATAGCCCTTGCGTTTTCTGATGTCATAATGATAAATTCTCACATCTAATTTTATTGCAGGGATTAGCCACACTGACATTGGTGAGTGTCTTAAAGCTCCCAGCTATTGTATTTTACCTGGGTCTTTATGTAATGGCTTTGGGAAGTGGAAGCTTCATGCGATGCATTGTAGCTTTTGGAGCAGATCAATTCAATGACACCAATCCAAAAGAAAGGATGATGAAGAGTTCATTCTTCAATTGGTTTTTCTTTGTCAGTAATTTTGGAACTCTGCTTTCTAGCACTGGTGTGGTGAGGGTAGAAGACGACGTCAGCTGGGCGTTGGGCTTTGGGATTTCAACTCTAGTCATGGGATTTGCAATGGGGGCTTTTTACTCTGGTACTCCTATTTACACATACCAAAAGCCAGGTGGCAGTCCCCTCACACGAATATGTCAAGTGATTGTTGCCTCTTTGTATAAATTGCGGGTTCAGGTCCCCTGTGATAAGAACCTCCTTTATGAGAACGAACACAAGGAGGAATCCTCTGTTCCTGGAAGTCGAAAACTAAATTACACAGATGAATTCAAGTAATTCTCTTCCCCCTGGATTAAAAGTGACTATTTTCTTCTTTGCAATTATATATTCTTCTTTGTCCCTGAAACTCAGGGTTCATTTAGTAAATTATGTTCTTCTCAAGAAATTTAAACCCCAATATGAATGGTATGATATTTGAATATCAAAATCAATCGAACATTTGCAGGTGTTTAGATAAGGCTGCAACAATAAGCGATAGTGAGAGAAAGAATGATGAGTTGTGCTTGAATGGTTGGAGGATTTGTACAATAACCCAAGTGGAAGAAGTGAAAATATTGCTTCGAATGGTGCCTATATGGGCAACAGCTATAATATATGCATCAGCATATGCCCAGGCACACACCATGTTCGTGGAACAGGGCAAGACAATGAATACTAACATCGGTGGCCTTTTTAATCATTTTTAATCATTGGATAAAATTGTCATTTTTAATCATGCTGATGGTCACCTGAAATATAATCCATGCTGCCCACGAGACAACGCCTCCGAAAAGCAGCATGGAGCCCAAGACAGTGTTGCTTGCTTTGGAATTGTATGCATTTATATTGAATCTAAGCATTTTAATTGCAGGCCCCTTGTATAATGTCATCACCATTGCCCCACCTACAGAGATAATTATGCCCAGAACCTTTGCCTGCCCTCTCCTGCTCTTAATATTGACGTTCTCCATTCTGAAGGAGTCACAATTGAATAAGCACGACCAAGGGATTAAACCCAACTTAGTTAAGCTCAACAGAATTCCTAATTGAAAATTGAAAGATGGGAATTGCAACTGGAGGAATTTATTGAGATCGAACTTCTACCTTAGGAATTCTGGATATTGACACCTCCATCAACTGGCTGATCCATGACCTTAAGAGTCGGAAGATTGGTGGAATCTACCTGCCAAATTCCCGGTGGTTTGCAGTGAGTTCTTTAGCACGATTCCTGTTTTTTGGTTCTCCCAGTTCAAATTTCCTTTTCCCCAATATGAAGTAAATTACTAAATTCATGGTCGTGGTATTCTGGACTAGTCATATATAGGAAATGTTTTTTATGTCACTAGCATAGACCTAACTAAACCGATGTCTGATACGTTACTTGATGTTACAAAGCTCAAGTTTGCATGTTTTGGTTTCCAACGTTTGAAGCCCATTGTGTCAAGGTGCATATCAGAGCCTGATTTAGTTGGGTCTGTGCTAGTATCCATTTTCAATTTGGCCAATTTATATCCAGATTCAATGTACTGTTATGCGTGCGGGAAGACACACAAAGAGTTCACAGAAAGTACCCCCTTATCTGGGGAAATTGAACTCTGGTGATCTGAACTTGATTGTCTGGTGACTGGTCACAGTAACTCAAATTCTTTAGAAGCATGGGAGTTGTGATCTGGGATCCAAAGCTTTTATGAACAAAGACCTGAGACCTGAATTACTTATATTGAGTTGACATCTGGATTTTTTCTACCCTTGTTTAAAAAAAAATCATGGGGCTGGTAGTAGTGACCATATATCTAGATTTCAGTCTCAATGATTGAAATTTGAATATAGTCATCTATTTATAATTTATAAGTTGAATACATATATTCCTGAAAATAAATTAAGAATGGCCAATTCTTTTTCTGAGCCCTTACATGAAACGTGGCGATGAAGACAGGAGAAAGCTCTAAATAATTGTCATTCAGGTTCATGCTCTAGCTAATGTGTGTATATGCATATACGTGAGCTTCCAAATGTCTAGCTGCATGAGATCTAGTCTTAGTTGGATTTGTTCCAGTGTCGATTGTCACTGTGCCCAATGCACTATTTTTGTTCAATGCATTGTTTACTCATGAGTGGCATTTTGGGTTTTACTACTAGCTGGTCTCTTGATGTAGGACCCAATGCCTGGAGGAACAGGAACCTGGGGGCCTTGAAACTTATTGAGTGGATCTCTATGTTTTAGCTAGCTCTATTATTTAGTAAACCAATGTGTCTGGTATGACTGATCAGCTGAATATGATTCAATATAGCCATTTCCTTTATAACTTCTGAAGCCAAACATCTCATGCTGGTAATAATTTTAGTTCTTCCATGAAAACAGGAGACGAAGCCAAAGGATCAGCTGAATATGATTGAATATAGTCATTTCCTTTAGCTTCTGAAGCCAATTATCTCTTCCTAATAATAATTTATCTCTTCCTAATAATAATTTTGGCTCTTCCATGAGACAGGGGGAAGAAAACAAAGGAGATAATCTTAACAGATTTGTCATTCAGCTCTCTGCCCTAGCTGATGTATACGTTAATGATGCATTTGGCTCATGGAAACCTCATGGTTCCACATACCATATTGCGAAATACCTTCCCTCATATGCAGGACTATGCATGCAAGTGTGTGTTCTTTCCTTTATTTATTTGGAATCCTGTTACTTCTCTTGAGACTTGTTATTTCAATGAAAAGACATATTTTTGTAAGATGCCAATTTGACAATTTGAATTTCCTGACATTGTATCCTTTCTCAGGGTGAACTTTATCATGTGCAATCTGTCTTGAATCCCAGCAAACCATTTGTTGCAATTGTTGTTGGTGCAAAGTATGATACTAAGATTGGTCCATTAAAAGAGATATACAAGAAAGTTGATAAGTTGGTTCTGGGTGGTCTCATTTACAATACTTATCTATGTGCTAAATATGGAGTTAAAATTTCTGGTGTTGAGGTATGTATTAATTTTCCCTGCAGTCTGAAATGTCTCTGTGGAGTTGGTGTATTGTTTTACTTATTTTACGTTTTCCCTTTCTTATGTAGGAATCAGATATTGAACTAGCAAAAGAGCTGGTAGTACAGGATAAGGTGCACAAAAAATTTCTAGAGTTGCAGGTTCTGGTTGAAACTGATACTCTGGAAGGTAGATTTGAAGGGAAGTTTAGAATGATTGATGTCAAGGTATGTACTACAGATTTCTTTTCTGGAAGTTGTAGAACCGTTTGAGTTAAAATATCAATCAGCTATGATGTGATCTGATGTGAAATTCTTTCCTTGTCGATGTGTGCAGGACTTTGCTCCTGGCCAGACTTACAAGTATGTTGTTGATGTTGATCCTGTTTCATTTGAGAGAGATGAGGTTAAACAAGAAATGAACTCAGCTAAGACTATATTTGTTAATGCTGTCATTGGGACTCATGCCACATTTTTGGCATGGTACAAGAAAAATGGATGAGGTCATTGATAAAAATCGTTCTGCTCAAAAATTCTTTGGAGGTGGTGATACCCTTCAGACTTTTAAAAGGTATATTTCCAACTCTATAGTATTTATGTCATGGAAGTGTTTCATATGAATAGAGCATTAACAATGTTTTCATTCTGTGCCAGCCTTCATCCAGCCCTTTATGAAGCTGCATTGAACAATGTCAAATACTATTTATTTACAGGCGGTGGCACTGTTTTGAAAGTTATTGAAGAGGGAGATCCAATGGGTTTAGAGACTGTCAAGGCTCTTATTGACAACAAAGCTAACTATTTCAAGAGAAGTCAAAATAATTGAAGGTAGTTTATGGCAAGTGGTTTTAGCTTGCAGGATAAGGGATTAATTAGCTCGTGCTGTTATCTCTACAACCAGCACGTAGAGATTGGCGAAATGGATATTTGGTAGAGTTTTTGATTTATTGGAATATTTTGTGGAATTTTTGATAATTTATTACCTCGATTAATAGATTGTGTAACCTAAAAAACTATTACGCTAATCACATTATACCATAGCATGAATTATTATGCTAATCCTACAATGTCCCATACCACACTATTTGACCATGTGTAATATAGAATTTATTTTATTGAAAATGAATACAGTTATGCATAATTAAATAGTTCAGTGTTACTTGTATTGAAACAATATTTTCTAAAAATGCCAATATACTTTTTTTTTTCGCATCTTTTTGACTAATATAATGATATCATCTTTGATTATGTTTGCATCTATATTTTTCCTTACCTATTTGATTTTCAAGTTAATCAATTTGATCCATAACCTCCGGGGGGCCTCTTTTTAGTTTTTCCATCAAATTGATTCGTAAGGCGATTGTTGAACTTATGATAATAAATCCAAAATAGACCCAAACTAACAAATAGTTATAAGATGATATCTACAAGCCAATTTTATAAGTAATCAGTTTCAGTTAAATATAACAGAGTATTCCAAAAATCCATATATCCATAAATTGCACCAAAAGCAGCTGCTCTTACAGTCATTGACTCATCATTTCAACAGACTTTTAGCAGATTGTTGATGTAGATTTTGTCATTTGTAGCCCAATTTCAAGGCACTTTGAGTTAGCTAATTTTGAGAAAATAATCCAGTAGCAGTAACGAGACATTGTACTGAGAGTTTAATGAAAGATGAAGAAGAGAAAAACTACCTTAATGCAGCCATGCTTAATACTGACTGGCATACAAAGCAAACTGCAACATGCACAATATTCTAATAAGGCTGATGTCAGTGGTGGTAGCTGAAGAAGGAGCTCCTACAAGAGGGCCACATTAATCTTTCTCTTAGAATATACATTTATGTTATGACATAGATTACTTCTTCAAGATGGCTATTTACTTCATAGTGGATATTTGCATTTTCTTGTTATGTCTTTTGTTCTTTCTGGTACTCTCCACAACCTTTTACAACTAAGTGGTATTCCTTCTGGTACTCTCCACAACCTTTTACAACTAAGTGGTATGCATTCTTCTTTCATGGAGTATTTAATTGTAAAGGTTGCTACATAACTCATCGAATAATTCTCTACCTGCATAACTGAGAATTGAACAATAAGTCTGTTACTGCACAACTCATAATTAAACATCATCTTTCTGCAAAATTCTACAAAATCCCCTTCATCTCAAAAACTAAAATTACTTCAAATTAATAATTAACAAACTATACTCCTATCGGCCTCTCCTTGCACCTTCTGGGGCAACTGCTAGTTATATTATATATAGCATATAACAAATAATCCTCCCTCTTTTTTTATCTTTTAACTAAAAATGGTTAATTAATCAAGTCTAATATAAATATAATACAAATAAAATAAAATAATATCATATTAATATTTTTATAATATAATTTGATTAATGAAATTTAGATTATTTAATAGAAAATAAATTTCTTCTTCTTTTTGGTCAAATAAAATAAAATAAAATGAAATGTAATTAATTATAATAGAATATTAAGATATTAAAATATTTTATTAATAATAACAATTTGAATATATAACTAAGAAAAATTGATATATCCATTTTAATAATCCTAACATTACCACAAGAATATTAATAAAATTAAATAATTTCTTATAAGTGAAATTTATATAATATTATAATAATTAAATATTATTTGAATATTAAATAATATAATATAAAAATTAATTGAATTTTTGACCTTTTAACTAATTATGTCGTAACCCGTTCTTCTTTAAAGACAACTCCCTCTACTGCTACTATGTACTATTGTTGTCCGTCAGATCCAATGTTAGACGCTTTTCCACCATTAGATTGCACTGCTTTAACTGTCAACTAAATCTTAATTTGTGCAACCGTTCACCTTGTTGACCTTTATTATAACCCAAGAACATATTGCGCGTCAGTGACCTTTCCCTCATTCTGTTGCCATTAATTCCTTTAAAAATGGTGAGGAATTTGGACCCCATTTTTCTTTTAGTTTGTAGAATAATATAATTTTCATGTCCATATTTTTGTGAATTTTTTTTTCTTTTAGTTTGTATTTTGCACGTTTCCTTTTTTTGGGAAGGCGACACCGATATCTTTTATTTGATTCTGGCAGGCGTACAGCCTCGGTCGGGGTCAGTGGGCACTTACAATTTTGTGTTGACGTGCTTGCTTACAGCCATAATTTCTTCTATTTGATCTACAACAATCAACCCGCGCACCCACCTATTTTATTTACTTGAACTCCATCAACAAACTTTGTGGAGTCCTGCCTGCCCCTACTAACCAATTTCTTCATGAATTCTTATTGAAAGTTCCCAATTCTGATTGACTGCTGGCAACACCAATTGTGTGTGCATTCCCAACTACGGGGCTCAGACCAGAAGACAACACTTCCAATGCCCCACTCCAGGGATATTTCCAGAGGAGGAAAGAATATTTTCTTCGAACCCATCATTGACACCAATGTGCCCAACTCTGAATTGAGAATTTCGTGAAGGATGTCCGCGTTGCCTTCGCTTGGTGCGACCTCTTCAATACCAATCAACACCTTGGAGCTACTGGCAACTCTTGGCGTGGCTTCTTTCTGTAAAAGCTCTATTGCCATGATTGTATTGTTGGTCACGTGGGTTGAAATCTCAGGGTTGCTCCCTGGATTGGACCCTGAGTAGTTTTCCCAATGTCTTCTGGGAGCACTATAGTTTTTTCTGGAGGAAGCCATAGCCATGGCGTCGAGGTCAGAATCGAAAATAACCGCAGAATTCCACTGCGAGAGGGCTGCATTGTGCACATGATGTTCCAAAACCCTAGCTTTGGTGAATTGTAGAGCAGGCAGTATGGTGAATAACAACATTAGGAAATCCATTATGCAGACGTGATCCATGAATTGGATTCCAGTGGATATGATGAAATGAAATATCTACAATAACAAAGGATTCCTAGTGCTGACTGAAAGCCACTCTTCATCAGACAAACAAAAGTACCAAAAGTACCTTACAGAAGATTATGGTTCGTAATGCGAGAGGGTTGTAGAGAATAGCCAATCGATATCTTTGAGATCTGTGAGGTGAGATTTGTTTGACGGACAGTGGAGTATGTTGGCATTAAAATATAGCTCAGGGGTCCAAGTTGGCGAGGTACCTTCAGGAATGTGAAACAAAGGGAAAGTCTCACAGTGGTTTGAGTCGTAATTCCTAGTCAACGACGAAAAATAGTTTATATTATTTCTGTTGTGACTGCAACATTTGACTCGGAAGGATCGAAATAATCAATTGAGTTGAATTGAATTTTTAAGTAACGTGTAATTTATCAAGTAAAATTTGAATTTGTGAATTCAGAGTTGGATAAAACTATGGTCTTTTCTGGTCGGGCTGACCAGATACGATTCCTTAATTAACACAACACTCGCACACTCCCAACTTTTCTCATTGCTTCCCACCTTGCCGGAAGACCTGGGAAAGTTGTCGCATTCGTGGAAGTTTGACAACTCCGTTGGGGTTCTCCGAACAGCTCTAGTAACTCTTCAGAAATGAAATGGGTCCAGGTAGGCACTTAATGTCTAATCACATCTATGTAGCCTGTAACAATGGACTGCAGGGAATTAAGTGGTGTAGACGAGGAGACCTGGAGTGTTTCTCAACAGAATATCTGTTCTGAGCCAGTAGATAAATAATTTCATGAATTCGTGCTCTAGTTTTGCATATGCTTCATCTCGGATATTAAGTGCAGTTTAATATAGTTCAAACATTTCCAATGAAAATTTTCTGTGGGTGCTAAGTTTGGGTTTTTTTTGTCGGCTCTAGTTTGGTTGGCAAAGGAAGGAATTTTCCAAGTGTTTTCATCTTCTTGGAGCTTGAGCGTTGAAGGATGTTCTCATATAGTGAATTAATTTCGGTTGATGGGTAATAACAGACTTGTGAGTCCTTGCGAGTTCCTGAATTTGTATTTTTTTTTTTTTTTTCTTAAATTAGGTCAAGTGTTGAGTGCAAGTTATTTGTCAATTTGGCATAAGTATAATGGGAAGCCCCATGATCAGATGCTTTAATCTCTTTAGGATAAGAGCATTTTGATATCTAAAACTTTGAGAATTTAAACATTTAATGATCACAGAAAATCTCCAATTAATTTTGAAATAGTTCTATCTGTGCCAGAACATTATGAACAACTTGCTGTACATGTAGAGATATTTCAAAGTTAACTGGAGTTAGTGTGATTTAGAAGTGCAAATTTCTCTTGATCACAGGAACTTCAATGAATTTGGTTAGGGTTTGGTTCTTCTATGTAAGTTTTTTTTTTCCTGTGTGAATATTCTCACAGGCTGCTATGGTACTACAAGATGGAGATGTAGCATGTGTGGGTTGGACAAACATGCAATACAATTTTGATATATTGTTAGATTTAAGACTTTTGTGATCCATAATGTAAATAAATGTCTTTCGGAATAATCACATCATTTGGATTTGATCCAAAATGATGTTTAGAACCATCTAATGTGGTTCAACATTAGGACAAGGTGAAGAAGGAAACCAATCTCATTGAATAAATAGTAAGGATGCGTCATTGCCCAATGATAGCTGTCAAAACTAGCCATTAAAAACTTGTGGTTATTTGATTTGGTAAGTTAATTAGTTATAATATTAAAAGTTTTTAAGTTTTTAAGATTTTTTTTTTTTATATAAATAGGTTAAGGAATAATTTAAAATTGAATAATTAATAAAATGATTAAATTTAAGTTATTGATGATGATGATAATGGTGGTGGTTAACGTCCACTGAGACCAAACTTTGGTCTATCGGACCTATAATTTTCTTAATTCTTAATTGTCTGGCTTCTCATCTTTCATGGCGAGATTGGTGTTGTAGCTTTCTTTTTCTTCTCTATGGCCTTCCAACTTCATTTATCTTGCAACTCCTTCATCTCTTTTGATCCTTGGGACACTGGTGTCTTATCTTCGGGATCTGGGAGATCTGCTTTGTTGCTAAATGAAGATTTCTTTTGCGCAGTATTCAAATCCTCATAATTGTTGATGCTTGAGGAGGTGTCAAGTTTGTTTTTTTGTTGTGGGGCGGGGCTTCCCCCCTGCTTGTCTTAAGGGTTGTTTCTTTCTTGCGATTCAGAGTTTACTAGAGAGTATTCTTCCTTGATGACAGTGTAATGTTCCTTTTGTGCTCCTTCCCACCATGTAGATCTATGGTGATTCTTTCTAGCATAATTTTTCTAGGAGACTTTTGGGCAATTTTTGGTTAGATGGCCTGTCTCAAAGCAGGATCGACATCTGAAAAGGACACTTTCATAGTCGAGTTTTTGGTTCCATACATAGCCTTTACTGGTTCCATTCATTATAAAAGGGGGAGTAGGGGCAATAATAATAAATGGAATAATCTTAAAGTTTTAATGCTTTTAAGAAATATTATTAAAAAAAGGGAGTTAATGAATACCCTAGAATAATTTAAAAATAATAATTTAAAAAATGATTAAATTTCCAAAAAATATATAATAATAATAATAATAATAAAGGCATTATTATTATGTGATTATTCCGAAAGACATTTATCTAAATTTTGATATATATTTAATCTTGTCACCAAAGTTTTTTTTGTTCTCAAGAAGCCCTTTGAATTTTTTTGAGATATAATGAATCATTCCCATAAACTATAGTGAATCATTCCCATAAGCTTCACTATATTGTGGCAATGTCTGGAATATATTAATGTACAGTTTCCACTATACAATGGAAAAAATAGTTTTGAATATCTTAATGAGAAAAGAGGCAGTTGTAATGTACAGAAGATATCAATGTACAATTTTCCAGAAGATATGTTTTATAATTTACAGTTTCCAATATACAATGGAAAAAACAGTTTTGAATATCTTAATGAGAAAGAAGGCGGTTGTAATGTACAGAAGATATCAATGTACAATTTTCCAGAAGATATGTTTTCAATATAAAACGAAAAAGAGAGTTCCGAGAATTCTTAATGTGAAGAGGTTTATTTTTCAAGGATGTAATTGAGTTTTTTAATGGATATTTTAATTTCATAATTTTAAATTTAAATATTTTTATTTTTCAATATAAACGGAAAAGAGAGTTTCGGAAATTCTCAATGTGAAGAGGTTTATTTTCCAAGGTATTTTATTTCAGATTTTTAAATTTAAACATTTTTATTATTTGGTGTGGATTTTGATTGATTCACTGTGTAAATCTCTCATTCATCCAATTTATTAGAACACCAAAAACATGACAACTTCTTCACATATAATATATTATTTTAAAAATTCAATATATTTGACATTTTATTTATTACAAAATAAAATACAATTAAACTCCCCAAACCAATCAATCATCTAATCATCCTTACCAATTTTCAAATCAACCAACGAAACATCTTTACTAACTTCTCTTACGGACCTATTACCAAATCTATTATTATCCTCATCATTACTAAAATCTTCATTTTATGATTTCAGATCCACTTTTATGTGCACAGATCACAATATCAAAAAATATATCAAAAAATTGGTGTACAAGCTCCTCACTTGAAAGATAAGGTAAGACATATTGAAGGACATCAAGATGCAATTGGATCCACTTTGCATATATCTCAATATCAAAAACTATGTACAAGCTCCAAGCTCATCACTTGTAAGAAAAGATAAGAAATTAAAAATCTTCTTATTCACTTTATTCCTCTAACATAAATGTTGAAAACACAATTAACAAACTTCTTCTTCACTTTATTCCTTTAACATAGAACTTCTTCTTCACTTGATTCCTTTAACATAAATGTTTAACTATTGCTGAAACAAAATTGAAGGAATTGAAGGACATCAAGATGCAATTCGATCCACTTTTATGTGCACAGATCACAATATCAAAAAAAATGTGTACAAGCTCCTCACTTATAAGAAGAGGTACGACTCATTGGTGTACAAGCTCCTCACTCGTAAGAAAAGGTAAGAAACTAACAATCTTCTTCTTCACTTTATCCCTCTAACATAAATGTTGAAAGCACACTTAACCAACTTTTTCTTCACTTTTTTCCTTTAACATAAATGTTGAACTATTGCTGCAACAAAAACAATAAAGGTGCCCATACCATGAGATCATTGAAAAATAAGAACAAAAGAATTCTACATTGGACAAGCCATAAAATTCATTAAAGTATAAATACTCAAGTTGGACATGAAATTATAATGTTAATCAATAGAAAATACAACTATGACAAAAAACCTTATTTTAAAGAAACCATTGTCAAAACAACAACTATGGAAAAAACCCGTGCCAATACCATGAGATCATTGAAAAATAAGAACAAAATAATCCTACACTAGGCAAGCCATAAAATTCAATTCATTAAATTCATTAAAGTATAAATACTCAAGTTGGACATGAAATTCTAATGTTAATCAATAGAAAAGACAATGAAATTATAATGTGATTCAGTATAAAATACAACGATGGAAAAAACCTTATTTTCAAGAAAACTATGGAAAAAACAAGTCACGGGTATTGCCATGCTTATAATATTGAGACTCATATGTGGAAAGGGGGATTGTTCTCTTAACCAATTGTTGATACATACCTTTAGATTCCACTACAAATATTAGAGAGTATACAACATTAATGAGTTTGTTGATCCTTATAACTTTGAGACTCGTGGGTGGAAAGGGGGATTGTTAGGCTTAACCAATTGTTGAGATATACCTTTAGATTCCATTATAAATATTAGAGAGTATACAACATTAATGAATTTGTCGTTGATAGGCGGAAAAGGGGGGTTGTTCTCTTAACCAATTGTTTAGATATACCTTTATATTCCACTATAAATATTATAGAGCATACAAAATTAATGAGTTTGTTGATCCTTATACTATTGAAACTCATAGGTGGAAAAGGGGATTGTTCTCTTAACCAATTATTGAGATATACCTTTAGATTCCACTATAAATATGATAGAGTTTACGACATTAATGAATTTTTTGTTGGGTATATTATATTTGTTTTATTACAATGTTTCTAATAGTGGAAAAAGAAGAGTCGGTCTAGAATAATACACATCCTATATAAATTTGTTTGACAAACAATTCACAAAGTATCAAAAAAATTAAAGTAGTTTAAGTAATAAGGAATTTTTAAATCATTATTTTTCTATACCACTTAAATATTAATTACAACATAACAAAGGAACTCCCTCCATGCCACCGTGTCTAATTGTACATCGTCAATTTGTGTGTTAGACGATTAAAATAATTTGCATGGTTGGATCATATTGACAATGGAGATCCGAAAATAATTGCTTGGAACGACCCAACAATGATATTGGATTTTGGATCTCATATCATCTTTAATTCATATATCAAAATCACCATTTTAGAACACTTTGTGTACCCAAAAATCTTTTAGGGATAACTGGCCAAAAATATGGAGTGAGCAAACATTTATCTAGACATTTATTTTTGTTGATCTTCCAAGCAGCAGACGCAAATGTGGATGACGCCTCTCGATTCCAAGCCTTAGTGTTCATCCTAAAAAAAAATCAATAGGAGATATGTTTTGGTGGCAACACATTCATTAACATCATTTTTGTTTAGAATTCATTACTTGTGATTTGCTTACCTTTCTTATCATCAATTGACACGTAACTTGGAGAATAGGTATCGCGATCTATTCATCACATATATTGTACCTTTAGATTCCACTATAAATATTAGAGAGTATACAATTAATGAATTTTTTATTGGGTATATAATATTTGTTTTATCACAATGTTTGTAATAGTGGAAAAAGAAGAGTTGGTCTAGAATAAGACATATATCTATATAAGTTTGTTTGAAAAACAATTCATAAAGTATCAAAAATATTAAATTAGTTTAAGAATTATGGATTTTTTAAATAATTATTTTTCTATACCACTTAAATATTAATTAAGACGTAACAAAGGAACTCCCTCCATGCCACAGTGTATGGTTGTACATCTTCGTTTATGTGTTAGACGATTAAAATAATTTGCATGGTTGGATCATATTGACAATGGAGATCCGAAAATAAATTTTTGGAACGACCCAACAATGATATCGGATTCTGGATCTCAAATAATCTTTAATTCATATATCGAAATCACCATTTTCGAACACTTTGTGTACACAAAAAGCTTCAAGGGATCATCTGCCATAAAATATGGAGCAAACACACATTTATCTAGACATGTTTGTTTGTTGATATTGCAAGCAACATATACAAATGTGGACGACGCCTCTGGATTCCAAGCCTCAGTTTTCATCTGCAAAACAAATCCATAGGAAATATGTTTTGGTGGGAGTAGGTTCCTTAACATTTTTTTTGTTTAGAATTCATTACTTGTCATTTTCTTACGTTTTTTTATCATTAGTTGACACCTAACTTGGAGAATAGGTATCAGGAATTATTCTCTCATGTTCAAAATCATATTCAATCAAACTTACAAAGTTTCCAAGAATTTGTTTATGAAATTGAAAATCACAGGCATGAAGCTACTTAGTTCGTTTTGCTTCTTATGAAGCTTATCGTGAATTAATATAGATAAGAGGTCAAAAATTACCTGTAAGGGTTGAGAAGACCAGTAGAGATTGAAACCTTCCTTGAGATTGAATATGTGGAGATTGACTTGTCTTTGCATATTGAGACACTGAAAAATTTGCATGTTGTGACATCTGAAATTTGAAACTTCATTGTCGAACAAAATGTAATTTAGGTTCAGTGTTTGTATAATTGTTTATATTTATCTCAACATCCAGAGGGGAAGAAAATGAACACATAGTAGAAAAATGAACGTAATTTTCGAGGGTTGGGGGTATAGTAATAAAGATACCCGTTTATACCTTGCAACACCTGAAATTTCACAAGTGAGATTTATTTGCTAAATGTGAAATACAAGTCCCTCATTAGTCCGTATGTTAATTATTTTAAAATTTCAATCGATTTAAGTACATTCATACATCAACTTTCACTACAGATTTCATTATTTCTATTTTGTTCGAGTCAACTCAGTTTAATGTATGATTATTCCTAGAGAAGCATCCATGAGATTGATGCTCTCAAAAGTTGCAAACCATTACAATATTATACTTCTTTGTTCTCGTCATTAAAATCCCATTCATATTAGACATGAACCAGATAGTTCTCCATAGGAGATCTTGTAAAATTGGCCTTATGTTGTCCAAAGAGTAAAATTATTCAAGTTTTAGTGTGTATGTACCAATATATAGGTTTTTTTAGGTTATAACTTGTGTGTGTTTGGGTGAGATAATTGTTAGATTCACACATGCTAAGGTGTTCTAAATTGTGCAAGTTGGACAATACTCCATTTCCCCGTGGACACAACCAAATTTTGCTCATACATTTGCAAAGAGGTTGATTAAAGCAAGGTTCAATACCAATAGGCATATACTTGTTGTTCAAGGTCACATATTTACTTGCAGTAACAAGGCGTATTCATGTATGTGGAAATGAACTTCAGTTTTTAGTTTTTAGAAATTACGTCCATAAGTGTTGGATCTTAGGATCTTAGGATACATACCACAAATATTGCCTAGGTTTTCCTTTGTAAATATAATTTCTTCCATACATTGAAATTTGTCATTGCAAATATAAATTGTTCCATTATGATTTGCATCTAGAGCTCATTTAGTCTAGAGTTCACCAAAATACCTATCAAGGCTAGGCACATGTTTGAAACTCTTACATAAAAACTTCAGAAAGAAGGTAATCAATCTATGACAATTTTCCTCATTATTGTTATTGTGTTCATTACTTCTGTTTATTATTGGTGTGTTCATTGCTACTGTTCATGTCCTGATTATCATAATACAATTTTGAGTCTCTTTTCTATCCTTTGTGTGAAATTTGAAGTTCCATTACACCTTTTATCCTTGAATTTGTAGTCAACCGGCATTAATTGCCTCTCCATGATAGGAACTGGTGCATTCTTTGTTGCATGTGAGCGAGAGAATAAATCACATGTTGCAGCCCTTTCTTATGTGTACTTACAAACTGTTGCTAACATGAAGGAAATGAAAGAGAAGAAACTGAACCAATTTTTCTTCGCACGGTAACATTATAACCATATCCTTATTTTGGTACCATGAATCGTGTACATCTTATTGTCACAATGAAAACCACGATGTGGATGCAGGGGATGCAGAGAGTGGGTGCATCTTTTCAGCAAGTATTTGCAACGTAGTGCCCATCGGATGTTGTCAATTCACTTCAGCTATCCCATGTACCTTGCTCCTCATCTTGTATATTTTGAGGCCTAACAGTCCTCTCTTTGTAAAACTCATAAGAAAATCCCATTTATTAAATATATATCAAATCAAGATTTTAAAACTCCAACATTAAAGGTATTGTTAAACGGTACACTAATCAAGGATTTCATTCACTTTTATCTTAAAAAACATGATTTAAAAACATCATAGAAAAAGGATGGATCCAATCTTATAAAACTAAACATATTTCATCACAAATTTGTTGTCAAATGAATTCATAAAGATGCATTATATCACAAATATCGGGAGCATTGGTTTTTCAATAATAAACAAATACTAATGGTACTTTCTTTTTGTTTAAAAGAACCACCAAATCGTTTTTCAATTAGAGTGGAACTAAAACTCCTACACATTTCCACTTACAACCAACGTTAAGTGTTCTCTACGTCCTATTGTGTAACCTGCTTTTTTCATTCCATGTTTGAGATCAAAATCAATTCGAGGAGCATAAATTATATAGCATATGGATATATGCATTTTGAGTTGGTATCCTAGCATGGTCTATGTAATCAACTAATATACCTAGGCATCAAAATCAAAGACATCAACCCCATTCCAGTTATCCAAATCATAGGTGATGTAATGTTTGCAGCATGTAACAACCTTTAATCTGTTAGGATCAACACTATCTGTTAATTGTAATCGACTCGCATAGTTGGCGACATATTCACTAACAAGTAAAGGATCCTCTCCTCGTGTCCCTTGGCTATGGCTAATCCTATAAACTAAAAAATAATAAAAAATTGATTCATTTGGAACAAGAAGAACCTAGTAAATGATTTATTTGTATCTTCTAGCTTTGAATGACATTTTTTTTGTAATTTTTATCTTTAATGATATTTTATATCTCACATTTTTTCTCGAATCTATGTCTTATGATGTTTCCTTTGCAACATCTGGTGCAATTGCTAGTTATTATTTTTTAGGTCAAACTAGCTATTACATTCAAACGACTCGTTAACCCTTCTCCTCATCTATTTATAATGGCATGCCATGATCTGATTTCTCATATGTCCTTAATATGAACCACAATGGTTGGTTCTAAATGCATCGACAAAATTCTTTATTAAGTCATTATTACTGAAAATATCTTTATAACTAAACATCTCATTTCTTCCCTCAAATCTAAAAAAATAAATATTTTACAATTTATATGTCACATAAATAATATAGTTTAATAAAATAAAAATAATCTTGTCATATACCATTAGTAGCTTAAAAATATTAAACTATATAAAATAAACAAATTTTAATGGAATAATAATAATTAAACTATATAAACTAAACAACTTAAAATTAAAAAAACTATCATGTTTTAAAATAATAATCAAACTATATAAAATAAACAACTTTTTTAATGAAATAATAATAATTAAACTCTACAAAATACACAGCTTGAAATCATAATTTTTATAATTTTTTCCTCAAATAGAAATCAACCAAAAATCTGCCCCGAGAAACTGCCATACAAATGTATATAACTAGCAGTTGCCCTAGAAGGTGCAAAGAGAGGCCGACATGAGTATTATCTTGAAGTATTAACTTGAATTAATTGTAATTTTTGACATGAATCAAGTCAATGATAATTTAATTTCTTACTTAGTCAATGAAAAGAAATGCCCATTTGAAAGCAAATTTGAAAAACCTGGAAAAATAACCAAGCTCTATAGGAATTCCAACGTTTTTAGAGGGTGAAAACGAGGCATTCAAAGTTGGTTGCCCTCATCCAGTTACAATAAAGACCACATTCTTTGGAGTATTGTTAATCGATAGCATCAAGTAAAACATGAAAAGGCTGCATAACCTACATTTTAATTTATGTTTTGATAAGCACAAAAATATGACTCCACAGATATAAGTCCCTTACAAGTTGAAATTGTCATTTCTGCATATAACATTAGAAGCACTGATTCCATCCAATTGTCAAGATTTTCACCATGATGGAGTCATTTCACCATGCCCATTTACATTAAGACACATAACGTACACAAATCATTTATGTGAGAATAAAGTTTGTGGCTTAACCTTTTGGCATTGTCACTGTGAATTCTCAGAAAATCAACACAGTTATCATATTGTTTTATGTGAGAATAAAAATTGTGGCTTGTCCTTTTGGCATTGCTGCAGTGAATTCTCAAAAAAGAAAAGAATTTTTTTTTATAATAATAATAATAATAATAATAAAATAAAAAAATAAAAATAAAAATAAAAATAAAATAAAAATAAAATCAACACAATTATCATATTGTTTTTGGCTTTGTTGCAGTGAATTTTCATAAAATCAACACAATTATCATAATGTCTTTTCTAACTAGACTATCTATAATCTGAATTATGCAATTCTACTAACTACATTTCCACTGAGACTTGAAATTCAAGCCCATCCTCGCCACGGACAACATTTTCCCAATCTATAAAACAGACACTTTTTCGCTCTTTCAACCACACAAAAATATTATAAAAAATCATATTTAAATTTTGTTTTACAATTTGAAAAATTACAGTAGAGAAATATTCATTTGTAATTGTCTGTTAAGTGTGATAAACCCCTGTTTACCTATAATTTAGAAATTCACTTGCTACAAGTAAACCCTATAACCAAATGTATCCTAAGTCCGACAATCTACACGACAAGGATATGTGGATCCTAACCTATTTTTTTGTAATGCACTAACATGGAAAAAGGGCAAGCTAGCTAGCAGTGAAAGATAGAAGAGAATTAGGAAGCAAATGAGCTAGTGAAGACACAGTTGCACGGGCAAGGATGTAGTTAGCTATAATCGAAAACAACAATAGGTGTTCAACTTGCCAGGACAAATGAAAAATAGTCATCATTCAAATCTAACAAGTTCTCATAAATGAAAGTACAAAAACTGAAACATAGAGTATGTGAGAAATACCATTTAACTTTCAAAATATTCCATAACCTCACAACACACACATACATGAATTGTTAATGAAGACTCAGAAACATGGACACGAGACATGTGATCATACAGTTCCAACAATGGCCTTTCAGGCTTCTTAATATTATAACAGTAAGTACAGAAGTATCGATCTCCTAGCTCTAGTATCGATCTCCTAGCTCTAGTAATTTAGGCCAATTCTACTCAAGAAAGGCTTCGAAGGAGGTGCCATAAGTGGTAGAAAAAACTTCGTAGACATCTTGACTTAGTTATGGATTGTGAGAAAACCCTGTGATTGGCTTAATGATTAGTGCAGTGATTTGTTGCTGGAAATGATTAGTGCAGTCCTACAGTGGTTTTGGAGGTCATAAACTGAGCTTAAAAGTTGAATTTTGGGCCCTAGAACATGAAACCCTAAGAAAATGAAGGGAAAAGTATCTTGAGGCTATTGAGGACATAATAAAGGAGTTTTAATGAGCTTTATATGACTTAAAAAATCCTCCCTTGTATCTTGAAATTCACCTTGAATCAGGTCATTTTTAACCATGTAATCTAGGAAAAGGCATTATCTTAACTTCGAGAAACTCATCTTAATTCAATCCTAAAGCGTGAGGGAGTTGTGTAGCGTTGGGATGGTGTTTATTGCAACACTATAGCATTTGACTAATGATTAGTGTTGCACTACAGTGGAAGAGGGGGGGAAAGAATGAGTGTTTTGAGTGATTTTTGATCCTGTGGCTCTATGAGACAGAAAGGTTGTGATAAGTCCTCTGTTGAATGTGTGTTTTGAATATGTGCACAAAGAACTGTCACAGTTGTGATAAGTCCTCTGTTGAATGTGTATTCAAGTTGGTTGTCTGGTTATCTAGCTTTGGTGGAAACATCAGGGTCTGACTTGGGAAGTCAGCTCCAATCTAATTTGGCTTTTGTCAGGAGCAGTTTGAGTTACAAGTCAGCCTTCACTTGGAACAAGTGATTTCTTCAACAAAGCCATGATAAAGACATCAAATATAGATTCATGGACTACATATTCAAAAACGGAGTCTACGAACCTTGAATCTACAAAATTGCAGTTCATAAACTTGGAGAAAACTGCAAAGTCCTAAGTTTCAAATATTTGGTTTTCCAATAATTCCCTATTTAATAAAAATTTCCAGCATCTTCAGGAATCGAAATCATAGTGTACTCCTAAATCATACATTAAGAGGTTCAAATTAAAAACACTTCTTATATTTGATATTTCATAATTGCAATCCTTTATGATCAGCAACAATATGATATCGTAAGAACAAACAAAGCATTAGATATCCTACAGAAGCACTACAGGAAATGACATGAGTTGACAAACTATCATCCAGCACTGTTATGGTTCCCAGCTTGTTAATCATATTTAAACTAAATGCTTCCATCCAATTACTCAAAAACAAAGAGCATTATGGAGGGAGGTTCCAGATCCATAACAGTCCCAGTCGAAGTATTTCCAATCAGTTATCCATGAATATGTAACACAAACCAAAGGATACATTCTAAATATAATGATGTTGTGGGAAAACATATAGCCTAACACATAGAGATGCATACAAGCCAAATAACTAACCAATACAGTCTGAGATCCAAAACTGATCTAATATTTTTTTATCAGAATCCAACAATAAGCAATCAAATTGTCCCTAGCAGTCCTGCAGTCGCTGTGCCTCAGATTTGGTCAATTAGGCTACCACGAACAATTTTGAAGCTGATATTAACACAAGTCAATTGATTGTCATCGGCATCAATCGCATATATTTAAGATGTGTGTTACATGCATGTAATAAGTTATAACCCTCATTGGGAACCTCAACTTAGCCATGAAGCATGGAGAAATGAGCCACTGGCAGCTTAAAACAGATTGTCCAAGATGGAGTTCAAATCTGAGCAGAAGGGAAGGGGCTTTTTAACATTGAATTTACAAAAAGCAGATTTCACAATTCCTGCTTGGTGGCCCTGGGTATTTTTAGAACTGTGGACTATTTAAGGTATTCACTAGTGCTTTTAGCTAACAACCTCAATCTCCTTAATACTCCTGAAGGGACAAGGTTACCAGTACTTCCAGTTGAGATTAAGAATTAGCAGATGCCAAAGTCATAAATTTGAAGTCAGTTAATGACTCTGCAGATTTGCAGAGTATGAACAAAGGTAGAAAGATCAGACACTTTGTGGTGCATATTATTCTATATTATTCCTATGGGAAATATTTTCATTTGAGTGAATCATAGATGTATTCACAAGAACAATGGAAGAATTTAAATGTTAAGAAGAAAAACAGTTGAATTATGCATTTTTTGAAACAACAACAATATTAGTTGACCAACAATACAGTTTATTTTGGCCAGATTAATAATATTTTCACCTGTGGTAGGCGACCCTTAGCGGCACAAATTTCCAGATGCTCTGTAGTCATTTTCATTAATACATCCATCTTATCTACAACACCTCCTAGACTCTGGTTAGAAGAAGGTTTTGGCAAATGAACATTTTTAAAAAACCCAAAACAACCATATGTGGTTAGAGAAAAACTTGTGCAAAAAAAGAAGAAAACCATCTGTGGTGGAACATGCAAGCCAGTTACATTTAAGTTATACCTCAGCACCAGGCTTCCCAAGTTCTTCATGTTCTGACACATAAACAACTGTTTTGGAATAATTTTCTATTACCTCACTTTCTCGGTAACATATGTTTATTCAAAGGTGAACAATAGGGATGAATGTGATTAATTGTTGCCATTTTGAAACATACTATTACATATAACAAAGAATCCTTGATGGACTTTGGTCATCATCCTTTATAGAACGGTAACTCTGCTCTCAAATTCAAGTATGAAGATACAACATACTTATAGATAGAAAATGAGTAGCTGCTTGGAATTCATGTATGATTATAACATTTTCTGTTAGTGCTATTTTTGAAAAAGTTATACCAACGTCACTTACCAGATGGAGAGAACTGATATCTGAATATGTGGTTAAGGCAATAAAGTAGAGAGGAAAGTTGTTGATAGATATAGAGGTTTTAACACAGAACAGAACATAATAGCATGACTAAAATTTGAACACCTTGAAGGTAGTTAAAAGTAATGGAATAAGTAAAAATAGAAAACAAGTTTGAAGCAATACATGATTTTTTTGAGATCCAAGGACTCGTACAGTAGATCATCATTTTAAGACGGAATAAGAAACTCAAGAAAGCTATGGTAGAATATAATTCTCCTCTTGAGAAAGAGTATTTCGAGATGGGTTCGAAGCACAACAATGAAGAGAAAGAATGTTACAGAAACATTTGAAATTACATTGAATGGTATAGTAGTTGAATAGAGCATGATTTATATACAGATAGATATACAAGTTTGAAGGTGAATAAATATACATGTGTACAATAAATGTTTGCGATGTCATTAAATGTAAATGATAGTAAATATCTAATCATATATACATGATGATGCACGACATCGGCAACATCAATTGGTGTCTATTGTGACCCCATGTTGAGAAAGACGTTCTTGCCATTTAGCACGCATTTTTCGATGTGTATCTCTTTCATGTATGTGGATTGTTTTTCTTAGGATTTTTCAGATCTTTTGTAACAAGGCAATAGTTGTACGCAAACATTACATAGGCAATGACTGTGGTGAAAGGAATCTCAGTTGTATATCATGTAAAGTAAGTTCCTGTTGTTGAATTTCTTGGCAACATTCATAGAGCATGTTTAAATACTGTGAATCCATATCTGTTGGCCATGAAAAAAGATAAATAGTAATTGTTAGTGTAAACGGTTGATAAAATTGTACCAATTCTAGAGTTTAAAAATAATTAAAGTAATCATAAACTTCTTTTGAACATTAGGAGCATAACCAGTATTAGAACAAATGTAAAAGCAAGTAATTGTGTATGGAATTTGGAAAAGGTTAAGGTTTGTTTACCGTTGGTGAAGATGTAACGAAGAGTTTATTGTTGGATAGAGTGTACTCTTCTATATAGATTTCGATGTGAGCAATGATTCTTCTTTCTTTTTGCGTTGTAGATATGAATTTTCTTTTATACGTGATATGCGTGAGAATGGAAATGTTGGATGGATTCAAAGGTCTGATAGAGATCTTACTCTTGAAATGGCGGTGAATGTTAGACCTTGGAATTCTCTGGGGCCGATGTCAACCATTGCTTTATCTAATGTCATTCCTTGTGACTTGTGTATTGTTAAAGCCCATGCCATTCGAAGTGGTATTTGTCGACGTGCACCTCTTGTGGTAGGGGAAATGGGCACATATGTGGGGTGTGAAATGTCCCATGGTGTTCCTCTGTATTTTTTAAAATCGACTACCACGAAGGATGGAAATTCTGGAGGCTTTGAGTCAGGTGCATAAAATATTGAAATCACTGTGCCAAGTGCCCCATTTACAAGCCCCGCATGTACCCACAAATTGCAAGTGAGCATAACTTTTTGTTCGTTGCACAACAAAACCTTTGCGTCTAGCTGTTCTTCTTCAAATGTAGTAAATGTTTGTTCCTGATGTTTCTATGTTGAGCATACAGCTACTTGCATGTTTAAATTTTTAAGCATGGTTCTGTTATGCAAGGCAACTAAACTGTTTGTTGCATATAAGTGAATGGAGTCTTCAAATGTTTTTTTGTCTTCATGCGTAATAGAGGAATATGTCCTCGACATTAGGAGGTTCCAATCTTCAATTGTAGGCGTTCCATCCCTGAGATTTGTGAGAATTCGGTGGAAGGAAATTTGGGAAGGGTTAACACCTTGTTGGCGAAAAATAGTTGTAAGCGTTATGTATGTATCAAAGTTGTGCCAAAGTGCAGTGCCAACATACAAAGGAATGTCTTTCACAAGTGGCAACTGGCCTAAATCCCCAACAAGGATAATGGATTGATTGCCAAATGGTGTATTTCGATGCAAGGGAAATTCCTCTCGCAGGCGATCATCAATACGGGAAAACATTTTAGGTCTGATAAAACTCATTTCATCAATGAGTATGTATTGTACATGGTGGATTTGTTCTTGCAGGTGTAGAAGCGGTTGTCCTTCAAGAGGATGCATTATTTGGATAGGGATGTGAAGGGCGAAGTGAATTGTAAGGGCATTTATGTTGAAAGCTGCAACACCGATGGATGCAAGTAGCAATAATGGGCTTCTATCTGTTGAGGATTTTTCGATAAATGCATGTTGTAGAGATTTTATTAAAGTAGATTTTCCAGTTTTGGCTATCCCTTGTATGATGGTTCTGGTTGGGGATTTTGGTAGAGGGGTTTTGAAGTGAGAAATAATATGTGTGAATGGTTTTTGTTGGGTAGGAGATAATATGTGATTTTCAGGAAGGTTTGAAAAAGGACGATGTTGGTTTTGACTATTTGAGCAGTTGTATTCAATGAAATTGATGGTAGTTTCTTGCAAATGGAGAGGTAGGGAAGTATGAGACCAATTATGATTAACATCAAAGTCACGATTGCCAATGATTCCAAGGTTATCAATTTCGATGTTGTCGCTTGGGTGAAGGTGAGAGAGGATTTCCCATTCATTCATTTGGACGGGGTCAAGGGGGATGTCAGGAGGGGTAGATACAGGAGTAGATTCATCTTCAGATTGTGGAGATTGTGGGTTTTCATTTTCACGATGAACATGCCAGGTTGTATATGTTCCTTTTTTTGTTCCCAATGTGCAATGATTTCCTCATTGTTGGATCCAATGTCATTGGAGAGGGTACGGAAAGGGAAATGCAATATTAATTCAGCCCAACAAAAAGTGGCATAGCTTGGATCAGTAGGGGAAGGGATTGTGGTGTATCGTGGCAAGATATGGACAACCATCGAAGGGGAAATGTGTTTCCATTGGTTTTGTTTATGACGAGGGGAAAATGACCAAGAGCGTGCAACTTCAATGAGGGGCGATGGCTCTAATGAAGAAGGTCTATTCATGCATGTGAGAATAAATGGTGCTGCTGAGGTTGGATTTTCATAAGCATGTAGAAAACATTTGAATACAGTTATATTAACATTTAGAGAAACAAATGTACGATTGCAAAGTGTGAGTGGTAATTTCTGCAACATATGGCATATTTCCCGCGCCCCAATGTCTCTTTCTGCAATGGTTTCTATAAGGAGTTTTCAGACAACAATGATAGTAGGTGCTTTTGGAGCGACGTTATTCGAGAGGCGTAATAACATTTGGCTGTAGCTTTCTGAATTTGTTTCTGCTTTGGCTGCATATTTAGAAATATAGGTTAACACGGCATGGCGTGAAAGTACTAGCTGGCAATCAACATTTGCTCTCCAATTGGAAAGTAGATCAGCATTATGGATGTTCAATCTATCATCGTTACGTGCAGGCTTGTAGGTTTTATGACCTTTGTTGTCTATCAGGAGTGAAGATGTGGGGTTCAACTCCCAAGGTAATCCAGAGCGATAACTGAGAACATTGTTTTTTTTTTGCGAAGACAAGAAGATGCATGACACTTTGTATGGCGTTTGACACAGTTGACAAGCTCTTCATAGTCGTCTGTCTGGGTTGACGCAAAAATTGATGATGTGTCGAGAAGACATGGGTTGTGCTCTGCTGATTGGTGGAGTACAAATTCGCGATGTTGGGGTTGTCGTGGGTTCCAAATATCTTTGAGCATTGAGAACTTCTGTGTCATTGTTCCAATTGAGGGCATCCATGTTTGGTGCATCTTGCAACCAAAGGAATCCATGTATGTGTGCAGATCCTCAATGTTGCAATTCGTATCTACATGCAATATCGAAAGATGTTATTGATCCATATCTATTGTAATTTAATATTAGGTTTGAAGAGGAATGGTAATTAAAAATACCTGCACCAATAGTCAATTGCATGGAGGCCTCTTTGTAGAACTTCTTCAAGAAAAATTGTAAATCTGCAATGCATATATTGGGATGTTAAATGTGGATTGTTAATTATATTTTGAATTCTCCACTTGTAATGAGTGTTTGAATTTGAGGGCACATTAGTAGGCATAATCTTGTGCAGGTCAGGCCATTTGGTATCAGCAGCACTGAGAGCGAAGAAAAATGTTGGGCTCCGAAGTTGTGTGATCATGTCAGTTAACTCATTACGACGCTTGTTTCAAAAAGAGCGTGTACCTCGTAGGGTTGAGCCAAAGTGCATGATTTGTTCGAGAATTCTTGAATTTGGGAACTCATGTAGACATTGTCGCAAATCTGAAACAGTTGTTTTCAATGTATTTCCTAACAAAAACATTGGTAGTTGATTGGCTACGGTGGCGCATTAGTGTGTTATATATGTAGTAATGAAATCTCGGATGCTGGCCGAAGCGATTATCATGGTAGCGTAAAAGGTGCAAGGCATATTCGTGCATCTCAACTTTTGTAATTCTTGGTTGTGTGATCATGGCAATGCATGTTGGGAAAAGTGTGGGGAATGCCATAACAAAGAGGCCCTCAGTGGTGTATTTGTTCATAGGTGATAGAGATATTGTAGGCCAATCGATTGAATTTGTTGAGTTTGGATTGGTGGAGTGCAAGTAAGAACGAATGTGATCAAGTTCACTACATGAGTTTGGGAGAATTGGAACAAATGAAGAAGGTTGGATATCTAATGGAGTTAGCATGACATCAAGATCATGAGTAGAATCGATTATGGTTTCCTGGGGTATAAATGAGGACGTGGTTACATCATGAAGAAGATAAGAAATATTTGTAGGCTGGTCTGGTAGAGAAGAAATTGCAAATGGGCTGAGTTCAACATCTTTGTAGTAGGGATCATGAGTGAGTTTGTATTCAAGTGTTGCAATTACACGTGATTTACAAACGATGAATTCATAAGATGTTTTAGAAGGATTTTGTCTTCTGACAAGTAGGATGTCCAATTCAGAAACAAGGCGAGGTAGGTATTTCGCAATAGTAGTGATGTCTTGAGGGAAGCTGATTGTATGGCCACTATATTTGTAATGACCACCACGAGCATGCGTTACTTGTAGAATGGGATTTACATGTGCGATCAACATTTCCTCAACCTGTGTTAAATTTTGAAGGACATATGGTTGTTCGCCAGGGTCCATGTTGTTCACATGAGTGAAATGGTTTGTAGATTTAGATGTTGCACAACAAGAGCAAGAAAGGGTACCATGTGAATGTTTTGTTTTCATACCTGGATATGATTCTTTGCATAGTGTGCAAACATGCAATGTAGAGAGGTTATCTAATCTTTGTTGAAAGCAGTGGTGTTCTTAATTTTGGGGGGGAGTGGTGGTGTTATATAGGTTTTGATGAAGGTAGGGTGAAATGGCATGCATATTTGGGAGAGCACTTGAAAAGGGAGATGGTGTAGTGGAAGCGGTAGTGCTTTTTCGATTTTTATAAAGAAGTCTTGACGTGCATTTATTGTTTCTTTATTTTGAGCATAAAGAAGGCGCCGTCGTTGTTATCCGCATCTTGATTGTTTGATGACATATCTAAGATATTACAAAGAATTCTATGTTAGGCATGAGATGTGAGGAATTTACAGTGAAACAAATTTGAGTTATGAATGCATATGAAATGTATGACATTTTGTAACAAGTTCAACTTTGTAAATAACTATTAGTAAGCAATAGAAAGAGTTTCAATTGACTTTGCCATACATGTTGATAAAGAGTATCGTAAAAGAAAACCGCTTTTGTAGTGCCAAACATAGGTATCTATATTATGTAAAATGTAAAGGGGTAAATATACATATTGTAATTATTTGAAAAAGAGTATTGTAAAAGAAACCGTTCAATACAACAACATGGTTGTATTTTACAATGGTATGGAAAACTGATCTATACATAGATGTTCTTTCCTGTGCATAAAAGTAGCATGTTGTGCATATAAGAAGAGAGGTCAAAGGTGACGAATAATAGAGCGTTGTGAAATGTTCAATGTGTCAATGTCTTTTAGGGCCTCCTTGCATGCAGCATCATACTGAATTTCTTCTGAACTTATTAGTATAGGTTGCAAATGCTCGACACCATTGTAGTACCATGTTTTGATGGACAGTGAAAGCAAGAAGTGGCAGCTTGAGATATGGCTAGAGATTCTTTGAATATCAGTTGGTTCAATAGAGAGGAGGAACAAGTCTTTTGCTATGATGCCCATGAGCTCATTTCCCGCATCATTGAAGGCAGTGACATTTTGAAGGTGTCTGGTGTGGTCATGTAATTCGAATTTAAGTTTGTAACGATAGTCACACTCTGGGAATTCACCGTTACACTTTATACAATGCCAAAGATTGTTAGAATGGTGAATTACTTTTTTCATGCATTGTTTTCCATTGAAATATAATGGACAAGCAAGAAAATAGAAGTCGTCCATGTGTAGAGTAGTCATTGTGGCACGAACCGAAACCCATACTTCCTTCTCAGAGACCTCTATGCAAGATATTTTTTGAATTGTCTTCTGTGGTAGAGCTCGTTTGGAAGCGACATTATAGTTTCTACTCAAAGATGGAGACAGAGAGCTGTATCCTGTATCACGGAACCAAGTTTGGAGTTGTTGAGTTTCTTCAATGTTCGTATTTACAAGAAGAGTGGTAGTGGAGATTGTTCTTATGGTGATTCCATTAAATTCGGTTACCCGACCTCCTTTGACACCAAGGATTGGCGGGTTGTCAGAAGAGAAAAATCAGCAAGGTCCTTTCCTATAAAGACACATTGATCTCCCCATATTGTTAAATCAATGCTAAAACTTGACTTGTCCTTCAATGTGAGTGTTTTTCTTAGTGTTTCAGTTCCATCTCTTCTTCGAATTGTTGAAGTAGTAGAGGTGGAGCTAACCACACCAATAACATCTACAATGCTATTTGGGCTTGTGGACTTGATTTCAGTAATCGTTTTGAAATGAAAGCTTTGGTAAGGGAAGCTTCGATCATCTTCTAAACATGGTTTGACAGTTGACGCAACAAATAAGTAAATCTCCCATTTGTTGTTTAGGTGGTTGTAGTTTGGGTTTGTTTGCTTAATTGTTCCATTGGAGACAATATATAGTTTCCCAACTTCAATGAGATTATAAAGGGATTCAGCTAATTCAGCAAATGCAGATAGGTGAATCTCATCTCTATCACGACCGATGAGGTCAAATCCGAAGACTTTCCCTGAGCCACGTGTGGTGCTGTAATTCTTCAAGGGTGTCTTTGCTGATGCTCTACCTTGAATTGACCAATACTTTCGGTACAGATTGAGAGATTTGAATGATACAAGTGTTGTTGTGGATGTATTTGTGGGAGTTACAATAGTTGGCAGAATCTCATGTGCTGATGAAGAGCTTGAATGGGATTCGTCTGCCTCTGCATGTAAAAGTGTTGATGAGTCCTTAACCAAAGGTGCGCTACGTCGTACAACCTCAAGTTTTAGGACTCGAATGGATCTGAAATGAATGAAGAATTAAAAAAAAAAAAAATGAATGTAAAATTCATTGTTATGCAGGAATAATGCAAATAGGATAAAATAAAGAGTTTAATACATAATCTAATCTTACGAAGAGATTTGAGACACTTTGCAAGCTGCTTTTTTTAGTAAAATGATCGAGCTGATCTAGATGTCTTCAGATGCAACTTGTGTGCTATAAGCAAATGGTAGCAAAGTCCTGTGTTGATACGTCCCATCAGAGACAGTGATGTGGTAGTGTGAAGAGCTAGTTTTTTATGAATAGACAGAGCCGATGTTGATTATTTGGAGTAGTGGTTGAATCTCAATTGAACCATTCAGCAATATGGGGATGGCATTCTTAGTCAAGGTTGGCTCCATCATGGTATAAAAGTACAACCTTCTTTTTTGTAATGGTAATACCTGTAATTCATTTTAATGCATTGGAAGAGATATTAATGAATAAGATAAAATGTAAGCGAAGCATGAATTGGCACTTCTTTAATCCCTATCTAATAGATCAGTTCATAATGAACACTTAGATTTCCAATTGCAGGCAATGCTCTAGAAGAGGGTACTATAAATTAGTGTGGGACAAAATTTTGTGGATATGAATGAGAAAAAGGCATAGGTTAAAAAAGCAGAAGCTAAAAATTGTCTTTGATTTTTTTTTTTGTTTTTTTTTTTGAGGTAGGAACACTGTGTAGGCTGAAACTTTAGAGGTAGTACACAATATTAAATATCCATTCAAATTATGATGTAAGTTCGTCTTATGAAAAAGACACGTGCATAGCTAACATGTGTCCTTAGAAATCCATGTTATACGCGTGGGAGACGTAATACTAAACCAACTGGGGGGTTGTTTGCTGACTTAGGCTAGAAGATTATTCTAAATAGGCATTGGTCTATGTAACCCTCCACAAATGCAATCTATTGTTTTAAATGATCAAAATTACCACTAATATATTTTGATATCAAGCTATTTTGTCATATATGCAAGTCTCTAGGTTTATTGAGACAAAGTAAAAAATCAGAAAAGAATATAATAAAATAGAGGATTATACTTCATTATATGGCACTAACACTATAGCAGACAAGCATTTCATGCAAAAAACGGTCTGAGGCAGCCAATTCTGATCAGGACTGTTACTATGAGAAGCAGAAACTTATATACCGACTTTGGGTATTTCAATTGAAGATGGATGAAATTGACTAATTCTGATCAGGCCTGTCAACCTGAGAAGCAGAAACTTCTAGACTGACTTTGGGTATTTCAATTGAAGATGGATAAAATTGGCTAATTTGCCTGTTGTAATTATTTTTTCCTTTATGATTGAATAATGTGACCACAAGGTTTTTTTGCATGTGAAAATTTAGTTATTATAAATCCAAACATAGAGAATGCACTCCTTTTACAGTGTCATGATGAGTGTAGTATTGGGAGATGCCATGTAATTTGACAACCTATAGGCTAAACCGTAATAGGCATGTAATTTCTAATTCTTATTCTTGAATGTGTGTAGCATGTTTTGGTTGAAAAAATTGAAATATTGTGTCTGCCATATCCAATTTGTGAATCTATTTTCTTCATGGTGAATGCACTATAATTTGAGATTTTCAGGATCTGCAATTTCTTAGTGATGAATGTACTGCATTTTAGAACGATTTGGTTGCAAAAAGTTGCAATCTTTCATAGGAAATTTGGACAAATCTGGTTGTAAAAAGTTGCAATCTTTCCCAGGAAATTTGGCAAAATCCAGAAAGTTGCAATCTTTCCCAAGAAATTTGGCAAAATCTAGTCGCAAAAAGTTGCAATCTTTCCTAGGAAATTTGGCAAAAATGTGTATGCGTAACATTGATATTTTAGGACAAGAATAGGCTGAAACATGGAGTTCAGTATGAAACTAACATACAGTCCTATTCAACGGACAGTCAGATGAAACATATATTAGGATAGAGATTGGAGTCCTATTCAACGGACAATCCTTTACAAAATATCAGATATGAAACATTAGGATAGAGATTGGAGAGCTACAATAATCAACATGTTATCATTTGTGTAGGACTAAATTCATATTTAAGTTTAAACCAAAGGAAAATATTTATAAAAAAAAAGTGATAGGAAAAAGCACACATCTTTTGTTATTCAAAGCAGCTAAAAATGTGGAGCTAACATTAGAAATAAGATTTATGATACTTCTACAGACTAGAGATTCAATAAGTCTGCAAAAATTTACGGAGGTCAAAAACCTGCCCATTTAAAGTTAGAGATGTAGATGTAGATGTAGCGTATCTTATTTCATAGATGACAGCTTTACAAGAAGGTTTGAGTAGGATTCTTTTAACTTCTTTGGGAACTTCAAACCTATCTATTTCATCAGCACCATATAGAATATTATTTCTAAGGTAATTGCAACAATGCCCAAAACCATCTCTCAAATATCTTGTCCTCTAAAATGTTTAATCTCCTCTGAAGCAGGCAAATTCATGATGCAGTGAATATAGCCCCAAGGTATCTTCACTCTACTAAGATAAAGAGATTGATTGCCATGGCGATTATATAGGAATTAAACAGATTTGAATCCTAAACCTCAGATTTGAATCTTTCTGTTCATTTCGTACTTTGCCCTACGAAATGAAGCCGCTTCCCTAACAAATTCCATGATGCAAAATTCTATGCCCCGTGTCTTTAAAAATGGCAGGAAAATTTTGAGTTGAGAATTTACATGGTTGGTTTGTTCTATAACAACTGTGATAAGTCAAACTACCGTGATAATTAAATAGCCCGAACGATATATAGAGGTGGTAATTAGATAGTCCAAGACGGTGGCTCTTTTTGTTCATCCATGTAACTGTAGCTTAGAATTTCTATTGGATTCTTGTGATGCAAAGCACCAATCTTCCCTTTACATACATAACCCCAATGATATATAGAGCTGGTAATTCGATGAAGCCGCTTCCCTAATAAATTCCACGATGCAAAATTTTGAGCCCCATGTCTTTAAAAATGGCAAGGAAATTTTCAGTTCATAATTTACATGGTTGGTTTGTTGTATAACTACTGTGATAAGTCAAAATATCGTGATAATTAAATAGCCCGAACGATATATAGAGGTGGTAATTAGATAGTCCAAGACGGTGGCTCTTTCTGTTCATCCATGTAACTGTAGCTTAGAATTTATATTAGATTCTTGTGATGCAAAGCAAAAATATTTCCTTTACATACAGAACCCCAACGATATATAGAGATGGTAATTTGATAGTCCAAGATAGTTGGTGGGTCTTTCTGTCTGTGCGTATAACTATAGCCCATAATTTCTGTTGTATTCCTTGTGATGCAGAGCACCAACCTTTTTTGTTCATGCTGGTATTTCATATCTATTTGTTTCAATATCAGCCTGGTTTTCTTTATTAGATATAGATATCAAGCCCTTAACATTGCATTGTCTAATCATATTAACTCTCCTAATCATGATTATGTCAACAGAAATTCCTCGAAAAAAACATATATTCAACGGCAGGGTTGAAACAGAGTTGCTAGGAACAGAGAAAGGATTTTCTAGGCTTGTTGCTCTAGAGCCGCATTATAATATTGAAATCAATTATTCATTAGGTAGTATGGGATATCAGGTTTCATCAATTCTTAACACAAAAAGTCTGTTTGAATTAAAATTAGGAAAAATATCCACAACATCATCATCAGGACCATATTCCCCTATGCCAACTGAGAAATGGTGTAAAGTTTTTGAGGCTGTGGGAAGCTTATGAAATCCTCCTTTGAAAGGTCATCTGATTCATCTAAAGCAATTGAATGACCGAGTCACCAATTGCCCTTTGCATGAATTTTTTTCAGGGATTTGCATTACCTTCGTTGTGCAGTTGAAAGTAAAGTTCGAACACTTTGGACCATTCGACGTTTCAGGAACAAGAAATTATCTTAATTCAGGCTCTCCTGCAATTGTTTTTAAACTTTAAACACAACCCTCATACAAAAATGACATATGAATATGTTACAAAGATTACATTGTTTGGTGAAACAGATGTCAGCGTTGGCCTAAAACAGATCTTTCAACCAAAGAATAAAGCTATCATGGAGTATGGATTACCCAATACGGAGACCAACTTTTTACTTGTTTAATCTTTATATACAGACCTAAAATAAATTTCTCTCAATACTACTGCCATGGTTCTCATAAAACCCTAACACACACTGAAATTTAAATTTCCATGTATATATTTGATTACCCCGTTGCATAATAACACCTAAATTGCAGTCCATTCACTGTTTTTCTATCCATTCGATGCCAACTGCAGCTCAAGGCAGACATAAATTCCAAAACGAGATATGAAAATAATTTGGGTCACTTTTTTTAGCTGTTTTATTTCCATATGTAATACCAATAAAAAATTATGGAAGGTTAAATGCACAGAATTTGAAGATAATCCCATTACCCAATACGGAGACCAACTTTTTACTTGTTTAATCTTTATATACAAGCCCTAAATAATTTTCTCTCAATACCACTGCCATGGTTCTCAGAAAACCCTAACAAGCACTGAAATTTAAATTTCCATGTATATATCAGATGACCCCGTTGCATAATAACACCTAAATTGCAGTCCATTCGCTGTTTTTCTACCCATTCGATGCCAACTGCAGCTCAAGGCAGACATAAAGTCCAAAATGAGGTATGAAAATAATTTGGGTAACTTTTTTTCGCTATTTTATTTCCATATCTAATACCAATAAAAGATTAAGGAAGGTTAAATGCACAGAATTTGAAGATAATCCCTCTGAACAATTTTCTGCATTTTGATATTGTAAGCCGCAGGTGAATGCAGATATTGACTGTTCCGACAAAAATAAAATGCAAAAAAATTATTGAACTCAGAAAGGCAATTCTGCTAAAAAAAAGGCACTGACCTCTGTGTGCATGCAAGAAATTTTAAATTGGGTACTCGCTCGCTGAAAGACGCTGACTCTCTATGATGTCGATGTCAAAGACTCTGTATGATGTCAATGTCAAAGAAGCTGAGAAGTAAGACACTGAGAAGAAGCAAAATCACAGAAACCTTTAAAACTGTTTGAATAAGCAACACTGAAATAAGATGGGAAGCACTGATTTAACAGGAAAGCATATGTGATTATGGTGCCCATATTTTCAGGAAATTGTTCATTGTGAGGTTCCATATTTTCAGCAACTTGTTCAATTGTGCATAATAAATATTTCAATACTCACATAATTTACTGTTACACTTGAACCCTTCTGCTCTCTATCTGTGTGCTCTCTATTTATGATCGTGAACGAATCTTATGGGCACCGCATGCTCCTCTAGGGTGGCAAACGGCACACGCGATAATCTTATGGGCACGACATGCTCCTCTAGGACGACTGCAAACGCAATAATAATTTTGACATTAAAACCAGCGTGATAAGTTGCAAATGGTGGAGTTGCGACCTAGGCACGTGGGCTTTGAAGATTCTTTCGAAGATCTAAATTGGAATGGCACGTCAAAAAAGAACATGGCAGGGCTTTAAACTATTGATTAAGTGTCATTATTCACCATATGCTAATAATAACATGTGTCATTACATGAATGAAATTGTTGACGAAGAAAAAGAGTTGATTCAAAAGAAAAGACCTATCTACCTTAAAAAAAAAGCCTATCGGCCTAATTACCTTTTTCACTATCCACCCTCTAAAAAAACTGCCATAAAAAAATAGATTATTACATTTTCACCAGCCACCGTCCTAAAAGATAAACATACTAAAAACTCCGGAATATTACAATAATTCAATAATTGAAATATATGATACAGAATATCCTCTTATTCAGCCCTTTCTATTCCAGGCTTTTCTAGAACGTGGTTTTAAAAGTAACCACCTGTAGTTTGCTTGCAAAAACTTATTAAAAATATAAACCCTTAGTTTCCATACCTACCGGGCATATGATATGTGCGAAAATTGCGAATCCGCTAAATTTTCTTAGTTTGACTTGAGACTCAGAAACATCTAGACACCATCTTGTTATCCAAATTTCATTTTCTCCTCTTTCATCTGAGTCCCTTCTCTTTTATTTTTCTGGTTACTTTCATTGGTAGGGTTTAGAATCCCGGACCTTGAGAAAGCCTTCAATGGCGTCCACTGCGTTAGCAGGTGCGGCTGCCTTCGGTATATCTCAGCCCGGCTTTAAATCATCTCGAACCAGACTGAATCAGTGTTCGCAATTCCGAATTTCTGTTAAAAACAGTGGCCATTTCACTAACAGAGCTGCCATGGGATTTGTACCGTTAAATCCCGTCAACAGACGGCGTTCGACGTTCGTTGTGTACCAAAAGGTTGCAGAAACCGAGTCCAAGGTAAGACAATAGTTTTGAGTTTTGTATTTTTGAAGTCTACTGGCTGAATTTCGATTTTTATTTCTTTTATTTTTAAATTTGGGGTAGAATTATCTAGGTCCCCCGCTTTTCTTCTTGTAATTAAGCATTGGCGGAGCTCGCTTTCAAAAGACTGTTTAGAAGCTTTCAGTTCATGCTCAAGGTTTCTCTTCCTATAAATGCCATCAGTCAACTTATTTATCGGTTTTATGATATTTTGAAGCTCATTCTAGACTGTCCTTTAATCAGTGTGATTTTTCTATGTTTCCTGTTATTGGATTGTAACCCAGTTCCATGCTTGAAATTCGTCCTTTACACTTATATTACGTACAGGTGTTTTTAATGGTTATGATTTTCGTATTATTTATTCTGCAGCTTTGGTTTATTGGAGTTAAATATTGTTGACCCGTCCGATACCAGCATCTTGTAGTTACATTCTGTGGTCTAATAATTTTGTTTTTCATAGCAAATTAAGATTTCAAGCAGACAACAAGGATATGCCAATGCCACACTTGGTGCATTCTTCTGTATCCACCCTCATTGAAAATATGTTTTAATATTCTACCAATAAGGTAATGTGTACATGTTGCACATTCCAAGAAAACATGGGTGACAATAAAGGTCAGAAAAGGGCATTTTATACAAAATTCTCTGAAGCTGTAATAAAAAACAGAAACTAAAATTACGGAATAGATACTAAAAGTAAATTCCTCGACATATCTGCTTACCACTAAGTATTATCGAATCATTGGCATTGGCCGATAACAAGTATTGTATCAATCATTTTTCTTATCTAAAAAATTTGTAGGATATAAATATAACAGGCCAATGCCAGAGTGCAACATACTTTGCTATATCACAGGAAGTCCCCATGCGTGTCTTTCACTTTTATTATATCTAGCAGAGCATTTGGCCAAGGTCTGAGCCATGATTACAAGGCTCGGTTCGCATAATTACTCGTTGAGGCAAAAGAGTCAAGAATTTGACTCGGCTCAACAGGAACTGTGAGCAAATTAAACAATGTAAATAAATATTTACTTTTGTTTTTCTTAAATTAATTAATTTATTGATATTAAACAAATCCATGTTCCATACAATGCAAAATATAAAGGGGTCAAGCAAGTTTGCCCATTGTCTCCTACCATTTTTGGTCCTTTTTGGTTTATATATTGACAAGCTTGAAGAGTGGCTAAATTCGCAAGGGGGTGATGTTATCCATTTGGGCAAGTTCGTTATAAGGCTTCTTTTCTACACATATGACCTTATACTGATCACTAAATCAGCTCTTGGTTTGCAAGAGCACTTACGTTCCCTTGAGCATTTTTTGTAGAAGGGTGGGGATGCAAGTCAATATTAGCAAAACGAAAGTAGTGGTTTTATCTAACAAAAGAAAACATAACTAGCATAAGTTCGACTTTGAAGGCAACATTTTGGAAGAAGTTGGAGACTACAAATACCTCAGAATTGACTTCAACAGAAATTTAAGTTGGGATGGTTGTAGAAAGAAAAGAACTTTGGGGGGTTGGAAAACATTTTATGCTCTTCATAACAAGTGTAGAGAGGCAGAGCTATGGGACTGGAAAACCACTCTAACTCTTTTTGGGCTTCTAGTGATTCCGGTGATTCTCATCGGTTGTGAACTGTGGGCCAGTAGCACAACCGAGATGCAGTGTAAACAAATTGAGAAAATTCAGAAGCGTTTGATTACAAACAAATTCAAAATTAAAAGTGCAGTTCCTTATGATATCTTGTTAAGTGAAACAGGGGCTGCTCCTACGGAAACAATTGCTATGGTGCGAGTCAAAAAGTATTTGAAAAAAATTGAGCAAATGGAAGAGGGTAGATGGCCTAAGGTTGTGTTTAATGACAGATTGTGCAAAAGAAAGAAGACTTGGATGCGGCAAAATAACAAATGGTTTAGTAAATGGGGTATTTGCTTGAGCATGTGTCCTACAAACAATAAAGAGATAAAAACTTTTGTTATGGATAAGTTCCATAAACGTATTTGGGAGAAAGAAAAAGTACTACATTGAAGAGTTTAACTTCACTCATAATCATCAACAAAATGTGTACATAGGGGCCAATATTTCTTGGAGATCTAAAATTCTTATTGCTCAATTAAGGACTAATTCTCATCAACTCCGTTGTGAAACAGGGCACTGGAAAAGGCCAAAAGAAATGTGGGAGGAAAGAGTATGTATTTTTTTCTCTTCCAGAAAAGTGGAAACATAAAAACATTTCATTTTAGAATGTGAGGCCTTCAAAGACAACAGGGAAAATTATGCAGGTATTTTGACAACTAGCTCTTGGGATACTCTATTCAGCGAAGAGTTTGTCGAGAAGCTGGGAGCGTTTATTGTAAAACTCCACAGGGAAAGGGCCGAATACAAGAGCCAGATGGAGAAGCAATCTGTCCCATAGGCTATTTTTAGCCTCGTGGACGTTGAAAATACTTTCTTTCTTTCTTTCTAAATATATGTCAAATATTTCATGTATACATTATATTATATGATATATATGAGATGAGTCTAAAAATGATAGCATAATGGGAACCATCAGTGATATGTAAATCCATAGTGATCCAGGAGCAGACATGGACAACTCCCACAGACTCCCATAACACTTCCAATTGCATATGCATCAACACCTGGATGTTCCATGTTACAGGAACACCACACCTTTCTCTCTTGGTCACTTTTCGGTTTGCAATCGGTGTGGCAGAGCTTAGGTTGAAGAGTCCCACTTGAAAGGAGAAAATGAGCAAAATGCATTTGTTTTTGGGCTTTTTATACTGTGTTGGTGAGTTTGACTTGTAAGTCCTAAGTTAAACTTCTTAAAAATTGTTCTTTGAATCAATGGCTTGTGATTAATCACTCTCTTTGATCATGAATTTGACCAGGCACAATGTGGGAAAAACGTTACTGTACTGAGCCGAGCCAACAAGTTTGACTTGTGATTCCTATTGCATTGATATGACTTGGGTAGTTAGCAGGTTCCTTTCTGTTTTATTTCCAACATACGAATGATAAGCCTTAGTTGGAGCCTCCTTGGGAAGAGCGATTTGGAGATTGTAATGAGTCCCCAGGACTGCTACAAGAGAAATTCTAAATGAATAAACTGCAGTAATAATAATAAAAAATTATTAATGGTTGTGCGTTCCTTCCATACCACATTGAGAACTAACAAGAAACCATATTCCAAGTTAAAGTGTGCAAAACTCCATAAACGGAAAGAGGCTGTAAAATATCTTTTAGATAGGTTTAGCTTTTCTTTTTATTCTTAACTTTTCTTTTCCTTATTTGCTTGAGTTATTTGGATAACCTTTTTTTCCCTTTCTAGGTTACATGCCTTGGGTAAACTCCGAAGTACTTCCCCTCATTTTGAGGATGGTACCTAGGATAAGCCCTATATTCTTTAGGGCACAATGCTAGTCAACAAGAAGGCCAACCATTACAACAATATACTCATTATAAGCTCAACACGTGACTTGTGGGAATTGAACGTGGGTCGTGAGGATAACAATCTGTTGGAAACTAATCCCCTTGTGTTATGTAAATTTGGCTTATTCACTTGAGAGGAAGGTGAAAAGGCTCAAGTTAACAACAACAATCATGACTCATGAGAAGTCCAAGAGACCTCTGGGAAGATGAATCCAACGGTCATGAACATTGTATTTATATTTCTATCATCTTAATGAAAATGCATTCATGCTTACTTTTCATTCTGGCTTGCACAATGCAATAGTGGTATCAAAGCAGGCCAGGCCTGGGCAGTTTCTAGAACTTGTTAGCTCTACATCCTTTCCATAGCATGTCAACTCTGCATTTTCCATTGCTCTGCTCGACATGGAGTATAGAAACGCCCCCTCCCTTAAGCATTGTTGAGAATTTATCTTTGACCCTACCGCCTTTCGGTTAGAACAAAGCTCTTCCTGGACATCACACGGGTCAATGACTGCCTTACCGATTGGCTCATAGATGGAGATTTCGTTGATGGCGATGTGCACATTTCTCCACTCGGTGCTTGACACGACCATCAATGGAATAATCCGACAGGACTTGGAGAGCTTGTTGAGCACTTACCCAATATATTTATTGAATCTAAGAGTGCAGGAGAAACTTGATGCTTATGCATACATCCCTAGGGATCTGTCCTTGGTGTTCTCGAAGTGCTTGGGGACGCGTTAGATGGGAAAGGACTAGTACTTGTGGATGGACCTAATGGTTGTTTTGGTGGACTATGGCTTAATGCTTTTCGACAAGGGTTTGCCACCTCAAGGCAAATTCCATCCCCTGGTGATACTCCTCAGTGGCTCGAAATCTCAGAAGGCCTTCATGGCAGATGTCACCTTGCTCATTTGGAGCGTGACCAAGGCTCTCTTTAGGCTGGTGTTGCTGATTTTGGCATACTTTGAGATGAAACTCCTTGTCTAGATTGCACACATTCATGGCGTTGAAGAGATCGACATCTGAGGGATCAGTTGAGGTTCCATTGAAGACACTTTCATGAAGGATGCCAAAGGGCTTTTGTTGACTCAATAGTCTCTGAGATTTAAGGGATATCGTATTCAATACGCTAAATGCAGAATTTGTATCTAGGCCATTATTTGGTGTATGATGTCTTATAAGTTTATATTTCTGTTTGAGAATTATACTTTGATTGTTAATGAGTATATGGATCCCAAAAGCCTCCACCATTGGTTGTCAGTCTCATTGACAAATTTGGAAACATTTGTCGCAATTAGCCATGATCAGACTACAAGAACATTGTCTGTTTATGTTTTTGATTTGCAATATGATTGTTTGCTTATGCTAGATCGTTTTTGGCAGGCTATTGCCTTCAAATACTCGTGGTTGCGGATAGAACCAGGAGTTCTCATGCTGTGAGGAATTCTTTACAACCCATTGATCAATTATGGGATTCACATTTAAAAGGAAGGAGGAAGAATTTGCACAAGTTGAGGATTACCCTTGCCATGTCGATAATGGGTAACGTGAGAGAGAGCCTTAAGAGGCCAAATTTGAACTTGGTTTCTTGTATTGTAAAGCAAGCTATTTTGGGGTTGTTGATATATCTTTCTTTCAGAATGGGTGTTTATTAGCTTAATAGTGCCCACTTCACAGGTAAAGAAACACTTCACAGATAAAGAAACCAATTTTGTCGTTGATGCCTTTTATCTCTGTACTGTGATGATGTGCATGATTGGTTATGGGGATATTACTCCCACTAGTACAATAACAAAGTTGTTTTGTGCTTGTTGGCTTTGGGTATCCTTTCTTCAGTTTTAAAAGCACTGCATTTTTTGGTAATTCAACTTTAAAACTAAAAACAATGGTAATGTGCAAATGGTGATTTTTGTAAGTTTCTCAGTTAATTTGCTTTGTAAAAGAGTGCATTTTCGATAGACACTAACACCCTCATTGAGTTGGTAACATGGGGGATCATAGTTTTTGATCTTAATCCATGTGAGCATTGCGAAAAGATTTTCGCCCTCTCACCTTATATTTGATTTGGGGAAATAATATCAGTTATTAACAGTGAGGCTTCTATTTTTGAAGCCCTATCAATCAAGAATATACAAGCAAGCTTGAGCCACAACCTCAAGCTTTAACCAGAATCAGAGTTGTAGCTAGAGTCAAAGCCATGAGTGTGATTTAGTTTGCAGTCATCTTCAAACCAACATTAGTTTGCTGTCATCTTCAAATCGCCATTTGTGAGCATTTCCAATCAACGAAAGACAACAACTTCCAACCAAATTTAGAAATGTTATGGGAATCGTTGAGCCTTAGAGCCATGTTCCAACAATCTGTGGTCAACTTCAAACCACTATTTTTACAGTTTGTGGTTATCTTTAAACCATCATTAGGGAGCACTTCCATATTGCAGAAGACATAAGCTTCTAGCCAGATTCAAAATTGTTTTAGGAATTGCTTCGAGCCAATTTCCAGAGTTGGTGGTCAACTTTAAGCCATCATTGGTAGAAGACTTTAGCTTGTGCTACCCAATTGGTTTGTGTCTTCGTTAAACCACCATTTCACACATTCAATGATTAGCAGCTTCCCTAGATTTTGCTACCCAATTGGTTCGTGTCTTCCTTAAAACGCCATTTCACACATTCAATGATTAACAACTGCCCCCTTCTCTCTGCTTGGATTCATATACGCCACTTTGGATTAAGAGGGTGGGAAATGCTGGACACCTAATTCGCTAGGGTTATGGTGTGGAATGTGAACCATCACAAGAAGTCTAAGAGACCTTGGAAGATGAATCCAATGATTATGAACATTGTATTTATATTTTTATTGTTGGCTTGCACAATCCAACACAATCTTTCCTCCCAACCACTCGTGATAAACCTAATTGATGAGTTATTTCGATGACTTACTTTTCGTTTATGGAGCTTTGCACTTTGACTGGGACTTTGATTTATCATGAAGAACATAGGTGCCTAATAAGCATATAGTTATGTTTGAGTATTGAGCTTTGCTTGCTCAAGATCAACATAAAAGTTGTAGTTCCTGGGTTTACTTCTCTTTCCTTGTAAGAATTCCTATTCTGATACTCATTCAAAGACATGTGTCGACAAATTTAGATCATTCAAGTAGCCAAATGGAGATTCTTAAATAACTTACAAGAACTTTAATCAGCACTTTGATGAGGAGGATTGTCTTGAATCCTTTCAAAAGCATTATTAATATCCTTTTCGTATATTATTTTTTCCCAAAGTTTCCCATAGCCTCTGTAACTTATGACCCAACATTGTAATTTTTTTTATCTATAGTGGGTGCAATTGTTTCACAACTTCTTGCAAAGATGTGAGATGATGTCATGTTAGAATTAGGGGAGATATTGTCATGTTGGACAACATTACATTAAAAAAAGTTAAAAATGCTTACATTAAAATTTTTGAAAAAATGCAATTCGGTTTAGAATAAGAAAAATTACTGGTCGACTTGGAATAGAGTCTGTAATGTTCTAACTTTTATATATGGTGGGAGTGGGAGTAAATTGCAGTCGATGGACAATGATGTTGGTGCCCATGGCCAAATCACTCAGGACTCCTTGCACGAGAGAGATGGCATGGCTTCGAAAGGGCATTTTGTGGTCTACACTTCTTCCATGAGAGAGATGGCGTCGCTTTGGAAAGGTATTTTGTGGTCTACGTAGGGCCGAACTGCATTCGGTTTATGACAAAAATATAATCTGTTAATCACCCTCTCTGTTTTAGAAGCTGTTAGAGGAGGTGCTGGAAGAAAATGGTTTCAATTTTGTGGTCCTCCCACTCTCCTCTACAAGGGCTTTGGTTTTCACTAGATCGTGGACACGTTTAATACTGATTATGGCATATAGGATTCTCTGCACAAGGATGACATCCACCTGTGGCTCTTGAGCAGCAACACTCAAAAACATTATGAATTAAATCAACGTGTATTGATCATAATTGTGTGTAAATTTCAACTTGGAATGATTTGTTGTCTTGCCCATTAACTCTCTCTTTGTTTCTTGATTTGTTTTATATTGTTACTTCAATGCTTTAATATTTGTTGTCACTATATATTCATATAGAATAAAAGCATGAGATCTTGCATCGAATTTGTTTTTAAGAAATTTAATCAGATCTTTGCTTTTCTTTACCATGGTTCTATTTCTTTGCATCCATGTTATTGTTTTGTCTTTATAAATACCTTAAAACTTACAATACATATGACTATTGGTACAATTTTTATTATTGATATAATTTTATAGGAAATAATTTATTAGTAATTTATGAAAAAGATCTATCTTAACCCTATATCTATCAAGCACTGAGAGAGATCAAACCTCTTGAGGTCCAAACCTGTTTTTAGAGTGCAAAATTAATATGTTATTTAATGTGGTTTGCGCTAGATTTGATCCCTCTCGATTCTTGATAGATCCGAGGTTAAGATGGATCTAGGCTAGTTTTATGAAGGTATACTCCAACATTATGCATAATCTACCTCAAATGAAACATATACGTTACTAGCATAGTTGTATAAATTAAATGGCCGATAAACGCTAGTAGCCATCAAAATACTTATGTGCCATATAATTTATGTAATGCTGAGGATTTGTAATGCCAGGACAGAGTGGAGGTCGCAAACACATTGCATAAGTTTTGAAATGGAAAAACGGTTTGGAAACACTTGATTTCATCCATTAGATTATGTATATGATGAAGAATATTCTCAAATTATTAATTCTAGACCATCCATACATTTTTATTTTTTAAAGAATGGAAATTCTGTAAGCCCTATTCTGAAATAGACCACCCTTAGCAGTGTAATAAAAGAATTATGAACATATTAGTTTTTGACCATTCTTGTGGAATGTAATAAAAGGATATGTTCTGTTATGCACACCTTGTGTTGGAAAATGCAGTATGACAACTATTTATTTCGATTTTCCTTCACCTTAATAATTTCTTGTTAACTTTATTTTATCTTCTTTTGTTTTCTTTATTAGTTCTTCTTCATCAAACAATTATCAAGAGCAAAATAATAAAGACAGAGGACACAATTAGGCTCCAAGCTAGGGAAAAACTCCTCCAAGGGGAAAACTCGAAAAAACTCTTCTCTTCTCATAAATTCAACTTCAAATGAGACAACCAAGACCCAAACCCTAGACCAAGTCCTCCTCCAAGTACCAAGTCAGCCCTTCAAGAAATCCTTTGAACAAGATTAGATCAACCGGGCTCAATCCTGCATCAACAAACTTTTAGCTGCAACTTCAATCCCTAGCTTTGACCTTGCAACTTCGATCCTGTAGTTGCTGCAGAAACCCTAAGACAGTTCTTCAGGAAGTACTCCTTCGAGCAAAAAAAACTTTCCCAAGGACAACGAAGTCAAATCAAGATACTTCGATCTTCCAGCAATTTGATCCTGCAACTTTGATCTCCTGCAATTCAGACATGCAATTTCAACCTTCTTGGAAGGCAAAAACCTTAGATTCGTACGTGTGAGAGAGATTGAGCCCAAAGACATACTTTCTTCCTTCTTCTTGGATTCTTCTTGCCTTCTAGACCTTCGCTCTCCCTTTCTTGCCTTTCCCAGCTACAAATCATACTTCTTGAGAGATCGAACTTGTGTGAGTGAATGTGTCAAATGAGGTCGAAGCTTCCTGTATTTATAGCCTTGGGGTCGAATTCCCTCCTTTAGGCTGACTTGAAGCTGCCAGGGCCGACTTGTACTTTGGAGGTTTCCATGACCTTCAAGACTCAAAATAAGTTCTTTTACAAGTTACATTTTGCCCGAAAGGGTCTTATAAACATGATGTTGACTCTCTTGACCAGGGGTTAAATTTGACGGGTCCTGCGACCCATCATAGAATTTTTTATGATGACCTCATTTTTAAACAACCCTTCATATCACTTTTAGTATTTCCTTTTACCAATTTCATCTAAGTTAAAAGAAAAAAAAAACACAATGTATACCTGCAAATCTTTAAGCGAATGCAGTTAAACTTTGAAGGGATTAGAGTGAAAAACAACGTGCCATTGCTAAAAATAAATTTCCAAAGTTTCATTTTTAATTAGATTTATTTTTCAGAAAATATAACATTTTAGTTTAAATTTCAATATGATGTTGCTAAAATGATGTTTAACGTGTTGATATTATATATTGTCAATAAAGTTATTCAAATGAAAGTAAAGGCCAGTTGAACTTATTGAAGTTAAGATGAATCCTTTCCTAGAGAAGAGTTTGCTACTCACGAGCCTCAGTTAAAGGAGGAGCCTCGTCTTGCAAGAATTTCATGGAGGAGGGAAAATATTCCATGAAATCGAACATTTTGAGCAAATTACAAGAAGATTTTGTTAAAAAAATGTCTACACTCCCTGTATAAATTATTCAAATATATTAAAATCTACTCGAACTTACCCGCGTTTAGGTGAAGTCTCCGCTTGAGGAAATTCTAGTACTCGTGACTCAGACATTATATGGTTGGAACAATAGTCCAAGTGATTTTTAATTTGAAGCATTGATCAAATATTTAACCAAATAGTGATAACAGAAAAATACTAATCAAGACTTTATTAAATTAGGCATATGCATGTTCACTCACCAAATACATATTGATAGACTTGATGAAGAAATTGGAATATAAATACTCTCACTAAGCTATAACTTACTCACATAAAGAAAACAACTATTTATATGAACATCATATTCAAATTCACACAATCCATAATGTCAATTGTCCTATTATCTTTAAATCTCTAGCTTAATGGGGAAATGAATTATTTACCGCTCCTAATAATATTTTAAAATAAAATGTATAACATAAAAAATATACCCACTTCTAAAGCCTCATCTAGGAATGTATAACATAAAACACATACCCACTTTCGAAGCATCATCTAGGCTTACAAAATGTGACCAGCGTAAATCCATTTTAACTTTGGATCCACCAAGCCTCAAAAGGGTTCAAATTTCTTTTCATTGAGTGAAAATAGGTTTGCGTCACAAGCTATTTGATATCTCTCTTTCTGTGCTTGATTGATCTCGAGTTAAGATGGATCTAGGTTGGTTTAATTTTACCCTTAAAATATGTTATGTTCCACATGAATACCATGGGTTCTCATACCATGTGTCAATACCATGGGTGAATACCTTGAAATTATTTTTATTTTAATGTTATTTTTTTTGATCAAGTCAAAATGTTTTCACATAGTGTGATTTTTATATTTAGGGATAAACAACACATTACATTACATTACAACCAACCTAGATCCATCTTAAATCTGAAGTTATCAAGGGCCTAGAGGGATCAAATCTTTTGAGATGCAAACCTCTTTAGAGTGAAAGGAGATTTGATCCCATAGATTCAGAGTTAAGATGTATATAAGCTGTTTTAATCCCCTCCTTTAAATATGCTATATTCCACATGAATACCATGGGTCAATACCATGAAGTTATTTTTATTTTAACGTTATTTTTTATTAATTTAATATTACATTGACTAAATAAAAATGTTTTCACATAGGGCTATTTTTAATTTCATTTTATTTTCACTCAGTTCAAAAATAAATAATTTTATTAAAAAAATAAAAATTATATTAAACAATATTGTATTATTTTTTAAAATACAAATATTACATTTTAAAATACTATATTCAAAATGTAGAGTACAAAAACTATCTATGGTAAATTGACTATTTTACTTTAATCTTATTTTGGTTTATAATTTTATTTTATTTAGTTTTAATCTTAATTTTAATTTTATTTTTATGTAATTTGACTAAGTCACTCTATTAAGTCACACGTTATCTGGATCAGACCAAGTAGTGTCAGAAGACCACACATCCCGGTACCAACGATATATATATATATTTTTTTGAAACTTCTGATTTTTTTTATACCCGTCACTTTGACATTTTTAACAATTATTTGCAAGTTAACCTTGATGTGTTTGTTTCAGAATAAACTGTATTTTACTGGTAAAAAATGGAAAAACGAGTAAATGGGCGTCAAATTTAACCCCTGCTCTTGACTCATAACAATAAATCCTATGACCTACCAAAACTTAGAAGCATGAAGAACCTTCTTTTACCTAGAAGACCATCAATAAGAAGCATAAAACCCATGCTTTAAAATAACAAGTTTTTGTTTCTTCTTTTGTTTGTTACATAAGGTGTACTTATTGAAATGAGTACAACAACAATTATGAATACCGATACTAGTTACATTTCCAACACTCCTCTCTTAACTAGGGAGGTATTCATAATTGTACAACTAGTACATCATTCTCAAATTGAAGAGTTCTCAGAAGAAGAGTTAGATTGATAAGCCAACTGTAAGCATCAACATTATGACCAACACTGTCTTTAAGGTCTAACTATACAAGCTCAACTTTATTCAAGAGCATTATGCTGCGAGGCTTTACATGTGATACCACACTATCTCTACAAGGCACATACCCCATCCAAATGTTCACTAGGTATGTCCTTTTAAGACTATTCTTATCTTGGATTCCCAATCCTCAATGAATATCAGTCCTCTTCGACCACTCTTATCTTGGATGCCTATCTTATCTTCAAAGAGTGTCAGTACCTTTCCTTTCTTGGATTGTCCATCCTCAAGGAAACCACAAAGCTTATAAAATCCTCCACCATTCTTTCTTCACGACCTTCACTTAGACTTACAACTGTTAATCCTGGTCAAGTGCGTGACAACTGAAGAAGATAATGCACATGCGATGTCCATCATCACCTCTCCCTCAACCAGAGAGGATATCCCTATTCTCCTTTTGATCAGAGAATAGATCCTTGCTCCTATTCAAGGAGACTCCTTTACCACCTTTCAAAACTAGAGGAGATTCCTGATTTGCTTCCACAAGCTCTCTAGCTTGTTTCCATAAGAGTATCAACCACCTCTTCTTTGTTGGAGATAGTTGCATGGCTCCCTCTTTTCTTCTCATCTCATTACATCAAGCTTTCTTCCTTTCTGGGTATCATGGAGCCATCTTCTTCCTTCAATCTTGTGATAGTTTCTAGGCCATCACCTTCATCTTGTCATCAACCATGAAGGCATTTAATTGAGCCTTACCAAACTTCAAGCTAATTATAGCTTTCTTATGAAAGTGATCTCCTTTGTATAAGCTTGATCTTTAGGTTATCTTCTAGCATTGCTACCTTTCAATCCCAAGATGAAAACATTTTGACTTCATAATTGCCAGGTATCATATGTTGAGCTTGCTTCAACATTCTTCATATTTTCCTGCAATATCCTTCCAGGTAGCAAAACAATATGTTAACCAAATAACCAACAACAATTGTTAATATTATACTTACCTCATCATGATGACCTCATCCAAGCATTAACATCCTCATGGTCCATCTCCACACAAATCTTCCTTCATGCATCGGAGTGCCTAAGGATCGAACTTGATCACCAAGTTACAATTTTTCTTATGGAGACTATATTGGATGTTAATCACAGTCTTAATCCTTTATTCATTCTAGAGTATGTCAAATTCTTCTTTTAAGCATCATATAACCATATGGAAGATTCACTAAGCATATTTTATGATCAACTTCTTTTACATGATTTTGTACACATGAAGATTCTGTACGCATGAATCCTACCCAAGAGTTACTTCAAATATGCATTTCTATGCTTTCATTCAGTGATCTAGCTATATGTCCTACAATGAGCCTGCAACTTGACCAATTGCATTCCTTCATCCTTTTAAAACTATTGTTCCCATACTATATGGAATGTATACTAACTTTGTCATAATGCTTGTTCCAAGAACCTTCCAAAATGATGATCCTTACAGGATTATGGTGATCTATCTTAGCAAAATGGCTACCTCTAACATAATATTAGAGGATGCCTGGATGAATAATAATTTGCGAAATGGTCCAATTTTTAAAGACTAGATGATTCCTACCAAGTACCTCAATCAAGTAGACTCTAAATATGCTACTATCACATGCTTCTATCTATGATGTCGTACAAAATCAAAACTCTTCACAATGCATGCTATTCTAAAGGAAAGATCAACTTCACAAAGAACGTGACAGAGAGGATGCCTTCTTCAATAATATAGATCTTTGACATCTTCTTTCTTTGGCTTCTTCTCAAGTTCTCGGCTATGTGAGCTTCACTTCTTTCTTTTCTTTTGTTGTTCTGCTTGTTTGGACAATCCTTCTTAAAGTGTCCATATTCATTGCATTTAAGGCATCGAACCTTGTGTTGAAAATGCAACTATGGTCGGTCTTCATAATTGCTATTGTACTTTGTCATTATGTATTTATTGTAAAATTGAAAAAGAAGAAAAGGAAAATTATTTTGAAGCATGGGTTTCATGCTCCTATTACTTATTTATTAGGTCAAAGCCTCCATTGTAGGCTTCTAGGGTTTTCTTGAGTCATAAGAGTCATTGTCATATTTATTAGACCCTTCTTGGGCTTTTGTATCATGTAAAGAAATTTGTTTTTTGAGTCAAAACAATCATATTTCACCTCCTCACGAAGTAGGCCCTGCCTTGATGAAGTTGGCCCTGTTTGGGGCAATTTGACCTTGTGGAAGTAGTATAAATAGAAGGTGAATTCGACCTATTTGGCATACATCCATCAACGAGTTCGATCTACAGTGCAAGAAGAGAAAAAGAAGTGCGAAGTAAAGGACAAGAAGGTCAAATCAAGGAAATAACACAAATCTTTTGGGGCATCTTCTCTCTCACACGTGCGAGATTTTTAGGGTTTATGGGCAAGTTGCAGGGGCCGAAATTTCTGCAGTGATTGCAGGTCTGAAATTTTGAGTTTCAGGGGGACGAAATTTGAGATTGAAGCAATTTTGAAGGAGTTGACTATTGTTGATTGAGGCAGAGTATGTCTCCTTGGAAGGAGGGTTGACTTGTTGATTAGAGGAGGTCTTTGTCTTCAAAAGGTCTTGGATTATCTCACTTTGACTCTGTTCTATTATAGAAGAAGAGTTTGAGTGGGTTTTCCCCTAGGAGAGGGGTTTTTCCCTGGTTGAGTGTCTACATCTTGTGTCTCTTGTTCTTGTGATCTTCATGTATTTTTGATTTGATAATTGCTTGATGAAAGCTAACATAATAAAGAAGTAAAGAAGCCAACACATATCACAAGTAATTATCAAGAAAAGAGGAATCAAAACCCTAATAACTACATGCATTGATTTCTCAACACGTTGGACATATTTGGCTTTTTCTTGGACTTCCCAAACTTTCCCTTCTTTAGCTTCTTGGCTCTTGTAATAAAAGCTTGAGATTGTTCATCTAATTCGATATCATCTTTTGCCTTGATTCTAGTTTCTTCCAAGATGCATTGATCCCACAACTCATCAAAAGGAGTTGAGTCTTTCTTAGAGTAAATGCTTGTTGCAAAACTGCTCCATTCTGATGGCAAGGCATTTAGTACACAGAAGGTCATTTTAGAATAAAAAATTATTCCCCAAGCCCCTGCAACTGATCTCTTAATTGAGAGATCTTCATTAGAAAGGATGCCATGTCCTCATCCTTCGACTTCTTCATTTTATATAGTTTATTTTTCAAAGACATCTTTTGTCCTGATGTACTTATAGATTACAAATTTACTAGTCCTAGGTTGGCCACCTTAGTCCTTCTCGATCACTGTTCCTTGCAGTTCCCCCATTTTTGCAAAGGCATGGGGTCCGGGGGGCTTGTTTGAGCCCCTTCCCTTTAGTGAGTGGGTTATGGAGTGCGGTTATCTTGAGGGGGAAGGGGGCTTGTTGCTTGTTGCGATGCATTGTATGTTGGGTTGGCTTTTAGCCATTTCTCGTGGAGGTGCGATTTTTTGGCAACACACGGAAACGACTCTCGGCAACGGATATCTCGGCTCTTGTTATGATGAAAAACATAGTGAAATGCGATAGTGTGAATTGCAGAATCTCGTGAATCATCGAGTTTTTGAACGCAATTTGCGCCCGAGGCTTTGGTCGAGGGCACATCTGTCTGGGCGTCGCATCCTAATCAAACGCGCTCCTTGCAATATGTTAGGGAGCAGCGGAGGTGGTCGTCCGTGTCGAATGCGGTCCGGTTGGTTGAAATGTGGCAGGCGATGTTTCGTTGCGTGCGTCGGCAAGCGGTGATCTTGTCTCCTTGGTTGGGCGTGCCTCTGACAAGCTTTGCGCTGTCTCTGCATAGTCACTACGTAGTCCCAACGTCACCCGTCCTGGGCATTGCGTCACTCAATTTTTGGATCGATCTGCTCTTCAGAAAATTCGATCTCTGCCTCCCGGTCTCACACCCCGGCTCTCGGCTTTTGAAATCAAATCTTCAGCAAACCCTTCGGATGTCCTTTGGCCCTTTGCGCAACCTCTGTGTGGCTCTGCATGGCTCTGTGTCAGCCTCTTTGGCTCTGCGCTAGAGCTGCTGCATCTCTCTCTCTGCCCTTCTCTGCTGATGATTCTCCGGTTGAGAAAGATTTCTCTCTGGACACTGTCTCTGCCCCTCAACTGCGTGAAGAATATCTAGATCGAAGTTTCTCCTTGAGCACTGCTCACTAAAGAAATCGATCACTTGATCCTTTTGGTGTATTTTCCAAATGACCCTCAAGCCTTCCTTTATAGTCTTCTCTTTGAGACTTCAACGACCGAGATTAGATCTCCAATCAACAGCTAAGATTACATTTAGACTTGATCTGCTTTTTCTAGAAGTTTCACCCACAGTTTAAATTAATACCCATTAATTATTTTAATTTCCTAAGTTAGACTTAGGGTCCTCATTAAAAATAATTAATTTATCAAATAAAATTGTTTCTGGGTGGAATTTCCCAAAATAATTTCTGGGTTATTTGGAATGCATGTGTCTAAGCCTCTCCACAAAGTTTGAGACTTAGAGCACATCCGATGCTACCGCAAATCAACACTCCCTCTTAGCGAGGAATGTGCTCTAGCAAATATGCTTTGCTGCACATTGCTCTCACTCTGAAGCATCTCCCTCTACGTTGCTGATGTCTGATATGCTTCCCATCAATCACTGTGTTGTTGCTGCAACTGTACTGCTGCTAATCTTGCCACAATCAACACTGCATCCATACTGCAACTCCCTCTCAAATGATGCATCTATTGCTAGCACTACCACTGCTAACTCTACAGTGCAACTCAGCTGCTAAGAGAAGCAACTGAAGAACATCCAAAATTCTAAACAAATGTTCAGGATGCATCTCGATGCTGAACTTCTTACTGTTGCTAGTCTCACACTGTCCCTCTAAAGCATTGTGCTGTTGCTACTCAGCACTGGGTCCCTCTGCACTGCTGCAACTCTGCTCTGCGCTGCTAACCACTGTATTTGTCGCTCCAACACTCCTCTGCACCACTGAAGACTCCTCCAGCCTGCTATTGCTGATCTTGGCACTCGTAGCAAGGTCATGATCCAAAAGGTGGACTCCTCAAGGATCCTGCCTAACTGAAGTCCTTGCCAACTTACAACTCAATGTTGCCCCATGTCCTTCCTAGAGATGCATGGGCACTCATGGTATACTCATCCTCCTCGATATTTGCGGGCGCATCCTTTGGATCATGCTTCTCGTCCTTGTCCTTTTTCTTCAAAGGACACTGGGTAGCGTAATGACCAAGTTCACCACACTTGAAGCACTTTATCTTCGAGACATCTTTCTTATGTCTTCGCTGCTCCTGTTGTCCCTTGGATGCAAGGTCTGCGTTTTCCTCCTCCTGCTTCATCTTCTATCCACTACCATTGCTGCTGTCAAGTTTACACTTGACCATGTCCCTCCTTAGCTCTTCTTGCTGAAGAGCAACCCACATCTCTTCCCAGCCCGACAAGATTGCTCTACCTAGGATGCTCTGGATGAACACTTGCTATTCTTCAGAGACTGCGTTAAGAGCTGGTCTCACCATTGCTGTAGGAGAAGGGGTGGCCCCCACTGCTGCTAGCTGATCATGGATTTCCTGAAGTTTCGACAGGAACAGAACAATGCGCTTCCCTTTCTGCATCTGCATCATCCTTAGTTTCTGCTCTAAGTACATCTTCTGTTGTTCGGAAGAGCCTTCATACAGCCCTGCCAAGGCTTCCCACAGCTGCCTGGCTGTGTCCTTGCCAGCTATATGGGACGCAATATGATATTTGACTCCATCAAGCAACAACCTTTTGGCCTTTGCCATATTAGCTGTGTACTTCTTCAGCGGATCTGGATCTGCAAGGACAACTACCGTACTCGTCATGAAAAGCTTCAGATCGTACTCATCTAGAAGTCATGTGATTCTTGCCTTCCAGATCACATAGTTGGAGGCTCCCTCCAACTGGTCCTTATGCCCGTGAGCTGCCATGGCCATCAAGAAAATGTCGAATCGACTCCTCTTCTTCCCCCTCTACGCAACGCTAGCTGGATTACGCACTCCTTCTGGAGTTTGTAGATCTTCCACCTGGATTTGTTGCTCAGATCTTGGAAAAAATGAAATTCCCCGGCTAGGAACTTCCAGAGGAAAAAAATTCCTTCACTGCACTTCCGCTTCCTCTTCTGACGACTTTCTGCCTAATAAAACAAATTCTTCTCGGAGAAAGCTGCGTCCCACTAGCTCTGCACTGCTCCTTCTGGCTCGACAAAATCCCGATCTGGAAGCCCTTCCTCTCCATTGACTCACTCAAAGAGAGACTTTCTCGGAAATTTTAGCCTTCTAGGCCTGGACTGCGCAATCCCTCTGGGGATTCAAATTGCTGCTTTCTGCAACTATTCGACCTCCTCAGCGCTGAATCTGCTCATCCTGTTTCACCTGCAACGCTCCACAAGCTCTGATACCATGTGAAAATTCCAAGTCCTAGATCTGGAATCCTACTGCAACAAACTAAATTACTTTTCCTACTTGTAAATTACATTAACAAGCTATTTTGTAGATTACTTCTGAAAACATTGAAGCAATTATTGAAGCAACCTTCACTTAATTAAATTTAGATTCGGAAACACGAAACTGAGCAAAGGAAAAACATCACACAGGACAACGTTGTTTTTGGACAAATGTCCCCGGGAAAACCTAATGCAGGAAAACTGATGCAGTAGATCTGAGGGTTTTATTATTAAGCAACAATTATTCTGAATACATCTCTGAATGTCTCATCAGACAATTCAGTTACAGAGAATATGACTGACAGAAAGATTAGTGAGGTTACCTTACACTATCTCTGGAAATCCTGGCTGATCCGACCATTAAATGATTTTCCTTTGACAGGCTCTGCGTTGTCTCTGCGCAGTCCCAACGACACCCCTCCTGGGTACTATGGCACTTAGTTTCTGGATTGATCTGCTCTCCAGAAAATTCGATCTCTACCTCTCGATCTCACACACTGGCTCCCGGCTTTTGAAATCAAATCTTCTGCAAACCCTTTGGATTTCCTCTGGCCCTCTGCGCAACCTTTGCGTGGCTCTGCGTCACCCTCTTTGGCTCTATGTTGGAGCTGCTTGATCTCTCTCTACCCTTCTCTGATGATGATTCTTCGGCTAAGAAATATTTCTCTTCGGATAATGTCTTTGCCCCTCAGTTGCGTGAAGAATCTCTAGATCGAAGTTTCTCCTCGAGCACTGCTCACTAAAGAAATCGATCACTTGATCCTTTCGGTGTATTTTCCAAATGACCCTCAAACCTTCCTTTATAGTCTTCTCGTTGAGAGTTCAACGATTGAGATTATATCTCCAATTAATGACTAAGATTATATTTAGACTTGATCTGCTTTTTCTAGAAGTTTCACCCACAGTTTAAATTAATACCCATTAATTATTTTAATTTCCTAAGTTAGACTTAGGGTCCTCATTAAAAATAATTAATTTATCAAATAAAACTGTTTTTGGGTCGAATTTCCCAAAACAATTTCTGGGTTATTTGAAATGCATGTCTTTAAGCCTCTCCACAAAGTTTGAGACTTAGAGCACATTCGATGCTACCACAAATCAACACTCCACATATAAATAGAGCATATGTCACGTTACTTTGGAGCATTATCATCACACAACATATATTCTCTCTCTTCTCTTGATTGGTTTGTACAGGTTTACAATTGGAGTTCTGAGCTCACATGTGCAAAGGGAAGGAAGGAAATTTTGTTTTGCTACATTGGCTTTTCTGTTTAGGGCTTCTTTGACCATCATTGACCAAGGGAAGAAAGACTTCGTTTGTCTTGGGAAAATCTCTATTTTGGAAGGTCGAATTGATTGGTTAAGAGGCCGAAGTTTTCTTGGCAGTTTAACCAAGGTTGACCGCAGACTTTGATTGAAGTTGATTGCAAAAATTCTGAAGTTTGACCGCAGGTTTTATCTCTCATTTGACTGAGCTTTTGTTGATTGTTTTAACTAGACTTTGGCTAGCAAAGAAGGCCGCATACTTTGATTGTTGACTGGGTTGATTTGGAGGTGCTTTGACTGCTGGACATTGACTAGTTAGGGCATCTTTGACTGTTGCTGACTTTGACAAAAAATTGCGGACTTTGACTTTGGATCAGATTTGACTTTTGGGCTCATCTCTCATTGGATATTGGTTAGTTGAATTGAATAGTCAAAACTTTTGACATTTTATTGTTGATGAATTGAACATTGTATCTCTCCACTGAACATTCGATGATAATCTAATAGAAGAAGAATTTTGAAAGGGTTTTCTCCCTTGTGGGGTTTTTCCCTCGTCTTTGACCAAATCTTGTGTCTCTTATTATTGCTCTTGGCTGTCTTCTATTGTGCATTGGATTTTACTGTTTTATCTACAATTGCTTATTGTCATTGGAAGATTCAATTTATTGGAAAAGTGATTGCTAATTGAAGAAGAATTAACATGGTATTAGAGTTGAGGTGAAGACAAGCCCAAGGAGATAAGAAACAAACAATCACCTTTGAAGGGATCTATTTGGAAGAAGTTACTTGGTCAAGATGTCTACCTCATACTTCAAGGATGCAAAGAAGCTGAATGACTCATCAAATTTTGTTGCTTGGAAGATTAGGTTGGAAGTGACATTGGATGAAAATGATGTTTTGGAGTATGTGGAAGGACAGGTACCCGAGCCTCTGATAAATGCTCTCGCTGCTGCCAAGGCCAAGTACAAGAAAGTTGAGATCAAAGCCAAGAAAATAATTATCAATTCTTTGAAAGATCATTTTCTTACTTACATTGGAAAGTTGAAGAAGTCCAAGGATGTCTATGATAAGCTAGTTGGGATGTACGAGGTCAACAATTCAAACCCTATTCTCTCCTTGAAAAATCAAATCAAGGACATCATGATGAACAAGGGTGAGACTGCGTAGTCATACTTCATGAGATTATCACAACTCAGGGATCAATTGCTGACTGCTGGAGAATCTATGTCTTATAGAGAGCTAGTTTTTGTTGTTGTTCAAGGTCTTCCTGCAATATGGGAGACATTCATTACAACTCTTAGTAACAATGACAAATTCCTGACATTTGATGAACTGGTTGACAAATGCAGTGAAGAAGAGACCAAGATGAGCTCTAGAGGGACGATTCACAAGCATGAAGGAGAACCCTCTGCATTTGTTGCTCGAGACAAGAAGAGGAAAGGAAGAGGAGGTCCATCTAATTGAAGAAAGCCTGCTTCAATATCCAGGGGCTCTAATAAAAGATCAAGAAGGGACAAGGATATGTTGAAAGTTGAATGATAATTGTCATAGATATGGTCACTATGCTCAAGAATGTCCAAAAAAGAGAAGAGCTCCAAGGTCCAACTACAACAACAATCGTGGCTTCAATAACAACATGTTCAATGATAGAAGAAGAAGAGATGATTTCAATGATAAAAGAAGAAGAGATGCTCCTGATGTTCGTGAAGAAGGCCACCGTCGTCAAAAGAGATCAAGGAATTCAAGGTATGGAAATAATGCAACTGCTATTCAATTTGAATATATTCTTATTTATGCTCTTTCTAGTTCCTCTCCTCTCCTCTAGATTCATTTGATGGTTGGTAGATAGTGGGGCCTCTTGATATTTCTTTGGGTATCGTGAAGTCCTCTCAAACCTGGTTGCGAGGGAGACTAATTTGAAGATCATTCTTGGGGACAACTCTACCTATCTAGTGAAGGGTTTTGGTTCTGTTACATTTCATTTGGATTATGGGGAATTCGTACTTCTTCATGATGTTATGTAGGTTTTAGATTGAAGAAGAACCTTGTATCTACATTTGCTTTGGAAGACAAAGGGATGAGAGTTGCTTTCATAAAAGGAAAGGTCCTCACCTGGCCTATAGAATCTTGCATGAGGGATGCATTCACCCCGGGATCTAGAATTGAAGGACTCTATAGAGTTAATGGAAGACTGATGCGAGCAATGGTACATGATTGCAATCATCAAAGTGAGTTATGACATCGAAGTTATGATCATCTACACTATGAAGCCCTACCTAAAGTAAGGAGGATGGTTTTTGGAATGCCTAATGTTCAAACTAATCATGATGGAGTATGTCCGGGATGAGTTAGTGGAAATAAGTCAAGGGGGCCATTCCCATCTAGCAAAAGCAAGACCAATGATATTTTAAAACTCATACATTATGATCTATGTGGACCCATGCCTATAAAATCTTTGGGTGGCTATCTATATTACATAATCGTTGTGGATGACTTCTCCCAGAAAACATTGATATTCTACTTGAAGCATAAGGACGAAAAATTTGATATGTTCAAAGATTTCAAGGCATTGATAGAGAATCAAACAGGGAAAAGGATCAAGGTCTTCAGGTTTGATAATGGTGGAGAATACACTTCCAATGAGCTCGTTGACATTTGTAAGAAGGCTTGAATCAAGGAGACCATTGTACCTTATAATCTCGAGTAGAGTGGTGTGGCTGAAAGGAAGAATAGGACCATCATGGAAGCTGCCCGAGCCATTTTGCATGATCAAAAGTTCTTGAAGTTCCTTTGGGGAGAAGTCATCAGTACAACAATCTATGTTCAAAATAAGATTCATCGTCAAGCCCTGGGTGACAGGACTCTCGAAGAAGTATTCACGGGTATCAAGCTCGATGTTGGTCATTTGAGAATCTTTGACTACCCCATTCACTTTCATGTGCCAAAGGATAAGAGGAACAAGCTGGAAGCCAATGGAAATAAAGGTACGTTTGTTGGATATTGTGATAATTCTAAAGCTTTTAAAATATGTGTCTGGTTAAAGGAATATCGAGTTTAGCAGGGATGTGACTTTCAATGAAGATGTTTCCCTTGGAAAAGCAAGGGATATTACTCCTCCTCACATTGAAAAGAAGGATGATGGCATGGATCTACTAGAAGGAAAGATGTTGTTGATGATCCCATGGAACCTATGGACCCCTTGGATCCTCTTCCATTTGATTCTCTTGCCAAGAAGAGACCTCTTTAGCTTCATGATACATTACAGGATGTTGAAAGACATGTTGTTGCTAGAGGAACCTTCAGGGAAAGTAAGAAGCGATGCCGATACCAGGGATATGTTGTGGCTATGAGAGCTCCATCATATAGGCTGAACCACACACCTTTGAAGAAGCAATGTAAGAGTAGGTTTGCAAACATGCTATGGCTGAAGAATATGAATCTATTATGAAGAATGATGTGTGGGAAGTTGTTCTGAGAGCCAAAGGGAAGTCTCTTGTGACTTCTAAATGGCTATAGAAGATCAAGCATGGAGCTGATGGAAGTATTGAGAAATATAAGGCGAGGTTCGTGGCTAGAGGTTTTTCCCAAAAAGAGGGAGAAGACTATGATGATATATTTGCACTTGTTGCCCGCTATACTACTATTCGATCTATTGTTGCCCTTGCTACTAGTCAAGGTTGGACTCTTCACCAGGTGGATGTGAAGAGTCAAGACTGCATTTCTTCATGACATACTACAGGAAGAAGTATATGTTGAGCAACCACAGGGTTTTGAAGTACGATAGGAAGACTCACATTTGTTGGTTAAAGAAGGCACTTTATGGATTGAAACAAGCTTCTAGAGCCTGGTATACCCATATTAATAGCTACCTGATGAAGCTTGGATTCACAAGAAGCAATGTCGACTTGAACTTCTACTTCAAAGTGGTCCAAGGTATGCCCCTTATTTTGGTTTTATATGTTGATGATTTATTCTTGATAGGTAGTGAGCCTTTGATGGTTGAATGCAAGAGGGAGTTGGCCTTTGAGTTCGAAATGAGAGATCTTGGATTGATGCATTATTTCCAAGGCTTAGAAGTGTGGCAAACACACGGTGAGATTTTCTTTGTCAAGGAAGATATGTGGTGAAACTGTTGGAAAGATTTGGCATGGTAGAGTGCAAGTCGATGGCCACTCCGATGGAGATGAACTTCAAGAAGCTATGTGGAGATGTTGCAGGACCTGACTTGGAAAATCCTTTCGAGTATGGATAGTTGATTGGGTCATTGATGTTCCTTGTGAACACTTATTAAGACATATGTTTTTAGCTAACACTTTGAGTCAATTCATGACTGAGCCTCTTCATGCACACTGGGTTGCTGCTAAGCATGTGCTGAGATATTTGCATGGGACAATTAATCTTGGTCTGAGATACATTGCTGGAAATGTGAGACTTCATGGGTACACTAATGCTGATTGGGCTGAAAATGTTATTGATACGAAGAGCACATCAGGGTGCTTCTTTAGTTTGGGTTCAGCCATGATATCTTGTATGAGCGGAAAAGAAGTCTGTTGCCCTTAGCAGGGTTGAGGCATAATATATTGTTGCTAGCATGGCCAATTGTGAGGTTGTATGGTTGAGGAAGCTCTTTGGAGAGCTGTTTGAGCAAGTTCTGGATGCAACAACGAAATATTGTGACAACAAGAGTGGGATCTGATTGGCAGAGAATCCCGTGTTTCATGACAAATCCAAGCATATTTAGATCAGGTATCACTATGTCTGAGACATGGTGCAGAGAGGAGCCGTAAGACAATCACATTTCGATTGATGAACAAATAACAAATATTCTTACCAAGGCTTTGCCGAAAGGCAAGTTCTTGGTCTTCAGAGAGCAACTTGGACTGATGGATGTGACCCTCCTAGGAAAGGGTCCCGACTGATCGAGGACACTAAGCTATGCTCTTCCCCCCTGTTTGAGCTCCCAGGGAGAGGAATTGAGCCGAGCTCTCTCGGGGGTCTGTGTGGATCTCTCGACAATTGTGATGGCTAGATCTCACCCTTATGTGGAAAGAAGTTTTCTCGCCATTGTCACCATAGGGTGTGTGTGATCCTTGCCATTTATGGCAAGTTGGGTATCTCCCCTATCATGTTTGGACTAGGACAAAAAAAGATATGTCCATGAGAGTGCAGACACACTGCTATGTCAGTTTAAGTTGGGATTGCTGGATTGCCACCCATCCGGCCATCAGTGAGGATACTTGAGATGGTTGTGATCCTTGCCTCTCATGGCAAGTGGTATCTCGCACAAGTGATGGGATCCAGGTGTTCTTCAACTTGGTTCTTAAGGATAGGGATGGGAAGATCAATAGACAATGGGATGGTTGTGATCCTTGCCTCTCATGGTAAGTTGCAACTTGCCCATTGTCATTGGATGGATAGGATGGATGTGGTTCTACCTCTCATGGCAGAAGTAGTATCTACTTTGTTGTCGAACAACGGGATGTTGTGATCCTTGCAGTGTATTTCACCTATTGTCTGTTGGATATAGGGTGACTTGAGCTCCTATGATGATTCTTGTTCTTTAGATTTGAAAGTGTTCAATAGATGAGCAAGATGATTAAAGATGAGATATGTCTTTTTTTATGATGCTTTCCGGATTATCCACAGTATTGAGGAACATATGTCGACGTTTTGAACCCCAACTGGGATCCATCATTAGGACTTTTAGAATGAAGAATTTTAGAGAAGGGTTTATAGACCTTAAATAGAGATCAATTTCTTGAAAAAGAGCAGACCAGGAATTTTGTATTTTTGTATTTCTAATTATTTAATAATTTAGTAAATTTTATTATTAATTTTATAAATTTTATTATTAATTTTAATTCTAAAAGTATTTTTATTGTTATTTATTTTACTAAAATTTTGGTTTATTAATATTTAAGTTTTGTTATTTATTATAATAACTAAATCAGTATCATAAATTAAATATTTAGTTTTTAATTAAACATAAATATAATTAATTAATTTATTATAATTTATTAATTTATTTAATACTATAATTAATAAATTATAGTTTATAATTAATTAATTAACTATATAATAAATTAATTAATGATCAATGATTAATGATTAATTTTATGATTAATTTAAACAAAAATAATTAATTATAATTTAATTAATAATAAATATAATTAATTATTATTTTTAATTAATTATATTCACAATTAATTATTTTTATATAATTAATTAATTGTTTTAATTAATTATATTAATGATTTAATAAATATTATTTATATAAAGCGATAGCCTATAAAGGAATAAAGAGAAGAAAATACTAATAATTATTGTTTAATTAATTAATTTTATTTTAACAAAATAAAATTAATTACCTAGAATAATTATTAGAATTTCAAATTTATACCAAATAAGAATTCAAAAGGAAAACATGCGAAGATGCTTATACTGTTATGTCTCGGTGGATGGTGCTTTGGAGGAGCAGATTTGTCGAAGAAGAGGTCTTCAAGTGTCATTGATTTCAATTCCACCATCCCTATTAAGATTATCTGGATGCTTTATAATCTCAAGGGCCTCTCTTATCTTTCTTCTTTGATAGTGTTCTTCTCTTGCAATGATCTTTGCATCCCCAAGACGAACTTGATGTTTGGTTTTTGAGGAGTGTTCTGCAAGGGCTGAGGTGTGTGAACGTTCATACCTGATATCAGCTCCATGCTCTTTCAGTCTTTTTTGAAGTGAGCGTCCAGTCTTCCCAATATAACTTTTCCCGCATGAACAGTCAATTTTGTACCCTCCTTTGAGTTGTTCAGGGCTTATGCCATCCTTAACTGGCCGCATCCTTGGCCTAATAGTCCATGATGCTGAAAATTGTGCGAAAATATCATTCTTTTTCAAAACCTTGGCGATTTTATCAGTAACACCCTTAATGTATGGTATAATCCAGAAAGCATCTTAAAAAATAATCACCACGAAGTTTAAAAACCAAAGATGAGATATGTCATGATACAACGATGATGATGACAATATTTTTGAGATGAGATTCATAATGCAGTTGAAAATTTCTCCCTAGCTGAGACAGAGTGTTAATTTGGCAGCTTAGGGAGAAATTCCCTCCATTGGACAACCTTCCTCATCAAGAAGGACCCTATTAGCCCTTGGAATAATTTAATTTGGTCAAGGAAAAATATAATTATCAAGGTGAAATCCACAAGTGCACAAAAGTTTAGGTCAGCCTAAAGGACAAATTGGGTCTCCTTCACCACATATAAATAGAGCATATGTCGCAAAAATTTGGAGCATCATAATAACACGACACATCTTCTCTCTCTTCTTTTTATTGGTTCCTATAGTCTGCAGTTGGAGGTCTGAGCTTACACGTGCGAAGGGAAGGAAGGAAATTCTGTTTTGCTGCATTGACTTTTCTGTTTAGGGCTTCTTGGACATGCATTGACCAAGGGAGGAAAGACTTCGTTTGACTTGGGAAAGTCTCTGTTTTGGAAGGCTGAATTGATTGGTCAAGAGGCCGAAGTTTTCTGGGCAGTTTGACCAAGGTTGACTACTGGCATTAGCTAAAATTGAGTGCAAAAATTCTGAAGCTTGACCACAGGTTTTATCTCTCCTTTGAGTGAGCTTTTGTTGACTGTTTTGACTGGACTTTGACCAGTAAAGAAGGCCACATACTAACTGTTGACCAAGCTGATTTGGAGGTGGTTTGACTGCTGAACATTGACTGGTTAGGGTATCTTTGATTGATGTTGACTTTGACCAAAAATTGCAGACTTTGACTTTAGATCAGATTTGGCTTTTGGGATCATCTCGAATTGGATATTGGTTAGTTGAATTGAATAGTTCAATCTGTTGACCTTTGACTTATTGTTGATAAATTGGAACATTGTATGTCTCTGCTGAACATTTGTTGACAATCTAATAGAAGAAGAATTTTGAAAGGGTTCTCCCCCTTGTGGGGTTTTTCCCTGGTCCTTGACCAAATCTTGTGTCTCTTATTATTGCTCTTGGCTGTCTTATATTATGCATTGGATTTACTGTTCTATCTACAATTGCTTACTGTCATTGGAGATTGAATTTATTGGAAAAGTGATTGCTAATTGAAGAAGAATTGGAATAAGTGATTGTGTTAAGCATAGAACACTGGAAAATTAACAGCTACAAGCTATCATCACTCTTGATGCATTAGATGATTTTATGACCAATTGATCTTGCACTTGAGCTCCAAGATTCAAACTTCAAAGCATGATTGCAAGCCAAGGGTAACTCAAGAGGCTTTTCAGTATCATCTAAACAAGACGTTTTCTTACTTAAGACCGGCTCTCCTCTAGTACAAGGGGGTTATTTGTAGCAAAGAATTTCCAAGACATAGACAATAAAGGCTTAAGGTGATGTGAATATTCAACTTATTAAAACAGATTTTTTGGATGATAAAATAGGTTTATTTCAAAGGTGGTGGTTGACGGGGAATGACTAGTGCCAAATATCTAAGAAGGCACATGGAGTCAAGGATTGCTAAGGGTGCTGGAAATGATGAATGAGTGGGGGTAAATATGCTGTCCTAACATGCAAAATTTCACAGATGAATGCAGATTTCCGTGGTTGAAAATTAACAGATTTTAGGCCCTCTATAGGTGCGTTACTCATGCACATGCATAGGGTGATCTTATTCCAAGCTCAAAGACACCATGCAAACCTTTCAGTGAAACAATATGACACAATGCTTTAAATCTGAGACAAAAACAGCAAGGAAATAAAATAGGCATTTACTCATTTAATCTCCCTTCACAATAGCAGGATGCCCTATTTGAGGTTTTTATTGCAGCAGGATTTTAATAGACTATTTCAACACATACAAATCAGCAAAATGTAAAAGATGGGCACATATGATAGAACAACCTCAACAATCAGAGTCTTTCTAACGATTTTCAATACAAGACAAGCGAATAAGGTCTTCTCTCATCAAACCGTCAACCACCATTACAATAGAAGGAGCTCATCTGACATGGTTGAAGAGCTCAAAAGCTCCCCCAATAAAATAATAATATCCGATGTTAGATCCTAGATCTTTCAAAGGGTGAAGTAAACAAACTTTAGGATTTTAAGCACAAGGACATGATCTAAGTGGGGTCCTTATGAGGTCCTAATGAATTCTTGAGTGTAGTGTATTCAAACTGTTAATTTTGGGCAACTAGGTCCAAACTCCATGTTGAACTACTTATATGACGATTGTTATATTTTTGTTGGATTCCTCTTTTGGAGAGGTGCAAGATTGATCTAAAGATCATCTTGATTGGATGAGCAGAACATATATTTTGAATTTATTTTCCACACATGTGCAAGGTCAGCGGGATTCGTAATGTAGGCTCTCATGCCTAATAGATGTGTCACACACCCTCACTGATGGATATAAATTGGAGAGACTTGGAGGTCATTTTCTCATCAACTCATCACACATCTCTCATTGTGATCTGATCTGTTTGTTAGCCTTTGGAGGCCTTCCCTTCACACATGCGGAGCTGAAGTTTGAAATTTGCGGATCTGTTTAGGGCTTGTTTGCTGTAGCATTGACCAACCTTGACTATGGTCAACCCTTGGTCGTTCGACCTCAAATCTCAGCGAAAATTCCGATTTTGAGAGGCTGTACTGCTGGGTACCAAAATCGAGGAAAATCGAGCTGTTTGACCGAAGCCCTAATCTACAACGTTGAATTTTTGTTGCTGCATTGTGTTGACTTTTCTGCGTTGACTTTGGGTTGACAAACGTTGACTAGTGATGAGTTGTCTTTGAGGGCTGTGGGTGTGACACTTGGAGGATTGGCTGATCGAGAAAGACTTTGCTCGCTGAAGCATCTTGTTGGTTGTCGTAACGCAACAATATCTCATATCCTTGGTGGACGAAAGGAATTGTAAATCTGATCTATATTTGGCTTGTCTTCTATTGATCTATTATTGTGTTCTATCAGCATTTTACTTTCATGTTTATGTGATTGCCATTTTGTATCGGGCCTAAGAAAGATTGAAGTAAAATTACATCAAGCATAGAACAACATGGTTATCTAAATTTAACACAAACACCCCCTTGAAGCACAACCAAGGACTATGGTAGTGAATGAGTCCTGACAATTTTCAGCCATGTTAGGTATTTGTTACTGCAAAATCTAGCAAGCGTTGTGCAAAGCCTCACTAGGCAATTTAGGTCTTATGGCAACAATGAGATTAACCACCACTGCCACCTCAATTGCCTCTTGCCTGCTATTTAGTGGTGGATATTATCCTTAGAAGGGAGGCTTCCCAGGCAAGGCTTAACGGTTAGATGACTAGGGTTCCACGCCAAATGGCTCTCTAAGGGACTTTGCAAATAAAATCCTTAATGATCTTCAACAAGGAATATAAAATATGAATGAAAAATTACCATAAAATGCAAATTAAAACCAAACCCTAACCCTAGTTACTAATAATTAAGGAAAATATCCCTCCCAAGGCATTTCGCTCCATCATTCATCCATAGCAACCAAGAGAACTAATGCGCACTTGCTCAAGAGAGAAGAGAGGAGTGTGTGTTGAATGAGTGAAAGTCACTACCCTCTATTTATGAGGGCAACCAAGTCTCTTTTTACAAATTTACAACAAAAGGCCCTAGAATTTAGCTTTGAGCATTCAACTAGGCTTAAAGGTCACAAGCTGATCTTAAGATAGCTTAACAAAATGATAAAACATAAGAAATACATCTTAAATCCTCCACACATGTGGGAGGAAAGGCTCTTTGACATGATGTCATCCTCCTCAAATGGACATCTCCATCAAGCAAGTGACAAATTGGGTCCAAGAGTGCACCTCACTCCAAGGGACATCACCAAAACCATGGGTACATCTCCAAGTAACTTCTCTTACACCATGACATCATCATAAAAAAGGCTCACATCGCCCTTCTAGGGCATGCATGGGTGACATGGCAATCCTAGGAGCAAGTTTTGGCATCAACATAAGGTGTGCTAGCCATATCAAGTGATCTCCATCATCATCTAGGCTTTTGGAACAAGAGAATGTCTATCAAATAAGGTTAAGGCTACCTTGGGGGTGTCTTAGGTTCATCTGGGCACATGATCAATCAAGCTAACAACTTGGCTTATTGGCTCAACATTTCAGCATCTGGATGTGTAGCAAGTGGCTTACAAACATGTGGAGGCTCCTCAAAGCCTAACGCCCATCTTAAGAGGGCAATGTTGGGGCTGCAAAGTCATATGTGCTGTTAAAATTGGGTTAGACATCCCTTATGTGGTGCTGGAGTGGTGTTAGGCCATCCCTCAAAAGGATGTCTACTACGCCTCATATGAACTCTTCTTCATATGCAAAATTTGTCATCAAGTATCCATTAAGGAAATTAGATTTGCCTCCTCGACCTTAAATCTCCTAGTTTGAAAAGTCACTAGGGTTTATATTGAGAAGTTATCCTTCTTTCTTTTCCTTCTCCATCCAAGGTCTTCAACTATTGACTCACTCCTTGTTTGACTCCATATGCGCAGAGTTTCATTGATAAGTCAAGACATTGGACCCTTTGCTCCATCACTTTATACTTTTTGCAAATCATTAAATTCAAAGTGGCATGGGTTTGGGAATTGGTTTGAGCATCTCCAAAGCCTATCTTGAGCCATTAGTTCTTTGACCTAGCTACTTCAATTCACTTGGAGCCATACTTTGTTGAAGATTATTTTGGGGTGTAAAATTTGCAACCTTGTTAGAGAGCCATTTGCCGAGGACCCCTTTAGTCATCTAACCACAAAGTCTTGTTGGGGAAGCTTCCCTTGTGGGTATGATATCCACCCACAAAACAACAAGGTATTTCGCTACTAAGGTGACAATGGTGGTGGTTCTCGTTGTTATTGGGGTTCTAAGGCGACCTAACAAACTAGGTTGCTAGATTTTGCAGTGACAATACTCATGTACAATAATTATGTAAAATAATCAATGAGTCTTGACAATTTGTAGCCATGTTAGGTTCTCATGAAACAACTTATGCAAGAGACAATATGACAAAAGTGAGGTAAAGAGGGAAAACTCAGTGGAAGACACCCCCTCCTCAAATTACAATGCATACTGTTATCACTTCCCCCCGGTTCTCAAGGCTGAGAATGTAGTTGAGGAAGGTAACCACAAACCAACCTTTAGGCGAGGTAGCTAGCCCTACCACAACCAGAGAGGGCTCTCTCCAATGTCACTTTGCAGCCAATGAGATGACTGAATATATTATCTTAGGCTAGTTATGATGCTCAGTAGATTAGGGTTTTTGTTTGTTTGGAGTTTTGCTGGATAGGAATGACATATACCAAACTAGGTCTAGGGTTTAGGTATGATTTCAAAGGTTTAGTTGCAAAGGTAAGGGTGAGGCCAGGTAGGTAAGCTTAGAAGCATGCTTAATTTGTCATTGTGCATAGAGTGAACTGAGAGGGAGTCAGAATGAGCATTAAACTGAATTCATTCATCAGAAGAGCAGAGACGTGTTCATGTAAATCTTATAAAAAACAGAGCATGGAAAGCATGATTTCTGTCTATAAACTGATAAGATTTAACATAGAGAAACATATATGTGAAAGATGGATAACATAGCATTCAACATGATAAGTTTACAGAGAAAAACAAATGCTCAAAGGCATACCACTGGAGTCTCAACACTATGTCTACCTACTTGAAGTGCCAACCTCCTTTGGCTGTACTGATGTTGTGCTATGGACAATGGGTGGACTAGTAGCAGGAGTTGATGCTACTTTCTCCATGAAAACTTCCCAAGTCATATTGTTTGTTGAGAGTTGGTGCAAAACAATCAACTTTACCAAACCATGGTGAAATAGACTAGGATGAGGATTTCTACCTTTGCTGTGTACTTTTTCCGCCATCTTTACCAAGCTCCTGAATAGATAGTTTGACAAATTGAGTGATTTGGTAGCTGTGAAGTGCATTAGTAACCTGACATGGTATTGGTACAATCTTGAAAATCTTCCCTTGCATGTAAAATTTTTCATGATCAGCTTCATTAATGGGGCATACTTATCAAGTAGATGCCTGAAAGGGAAAACATGTTCAGGTTCAAGGTCCAATTCCATGCCCTCGAACCGAACTTCTCCTTCGTTTGGAATCCTTGTTGCTGAAGTGATGGCCTCTGCTGATAGAGTGAATTCAATGCCTGCTATGGTGGCTTTGTCTCTGCTGAAGTTAGTGGCAAAAAGGGTAATCAATGGGGCATGACATCCTACCTCCATGATCTTTTCACAAAATCTCAGACATCCAGTGTTTTCAAAACATCTTTTGGCATAAGGGGAGGCATTAAATTCTTGCAATATGGATGGCTCAAATCTAGAATGGTGGCCTCCCTTGTGAGCTTTCTTTTCAATCTCCATAGTAGTTGTGAACAGAATGAAACCTTCCTAGATGAAATGAGTGTGTAGAGAGAGTGAATTTGGGAAAACATGGAATATGGATAGGGTAACTTTAGGGGATGTGATGAGGTATAAGGAGGTTGAGGAAAATTCCCCCAAAAATCGAGGAAGTGGGGTGATGTGTTAGCTTGAAGATATAGGTGGAATTTCTTGAAGTAGGTATGGGAAGGTGGAACAAAATAGGAAAACACAGAGATTTTCCAGTTTTCTTGTGAAAATGTAATGGGGACTTAAGGTTTTGATGAAAACAAGGGTAAAGGGGACTATGAGTAATATGAGGTGTTATGGTAGGGTTTGTGAATGATAAGTGAAGGTTTAGATGGTGGGAAAATGGTTTCCAATGGCTAAAACCAATCAAGAAAAGAGAAACCCTAAAATGTAGGAGAGCAAAACCCCAAGGATAGAAAACATTCATACACTTATGAATTGACTTGAAGAAATCAGTTAAGGTTGCCACTTACTGATTTTGGAGGTCACAGGAGGTTTGTACAGTTGTTTTGAAGCTTGAGTAGCTGATTTGGAGGCTGAAATCCAAAAACATAGCACTCTTTGTAGAAACGTAGCGTTGTGGTAGAGGCGTAGCGCCACCTCTCAGAAACATCGCACTGCCCCAGAAATGTCGCGCTGCTCCCTCGGAAACGTTGCTTTGCCTCTAGAAGCGTAGTAGAATGGATTTTCTTGCAAACTTTTCTAGTTTTCTTCCACCTTTGGCAATGGTAGGGTATTCTGAAGGTGATAAATGCACTTTATCGAGCAAGAGAAGATAAAACGAGTGAAAGAAATCACTTTTTCCCTTTTATAACATCAATAACACCCTTTTTGTCATTTAGTGAAAACATGACCTTTTTGAGGAACACTTTGCTTTTTGAATATTTTGACAATGTAACAAGCTTTCGAAAGAAGACAAATTGTCTTTTTTATTTTCCTACCTAAGCTAACTCCCTTTTAAAGATAACTTTGTATGATGGAAGTGAATGGCCCTTCTTTTGCCTTCTTTATGACAGAATTTGGACATTTATGGTGGCGAAATGAAAGACATCGAGACATTGACCTAGGTGAAAGCATGGTGACTTGACCTAAGACTCTAGATGATAATGAATGTCATGACCCAGGAAATGACAATGACCATGAATAAATTGGAGGGAGTAGCTTTTAGTTTTCATGGAGAAAGTAGCATGAGCTCCTGCTACTAGTCCACCCATTGTTCATAGCATAGCATCAATACAGCCAAAGGAGGTTGGCTCTTCAAGTTGGCAGACATAGTGTTGAGACTCCAGTGGTATGCCTTCGAGCATTTGTTTTTCTCTGTAAACTTACCATGTTGAATGTTATGTTATCCATCTTTCACATATATGGTTCTCTATGTTAAGTCTTATTAGTTTATACTATATAGACATAAATCATGCTTTCCATGCTCTCTTTTTTATAAGATTTACATGAACATGTCTCTGCTCTTCTGATGAATGAATTCAGTTTAATGTGTTGATTTTTGTAGCATCCGGAAGTGTTCCAAGTCTCAAACTTTTCAGGGAGGCTTGGACAACAACATTCCAAAGAACTCAAAAACAGTTTGTGGAAATTTCACTTTGTTCATGACTTATTAAAATAATTAATTCTTTTAATGAAGACCCTAAGTCTAAACTTAGGGAAATGAAATAATTAAAGGGTATTAATAAGTCAGAGTGTGAATCTTCTAGAAAACATGGATCAAGTCGAGTTTTAATCCTAGCCATTGATTAATCTTCTAATCTGGGCCGTTGGTTCTCCAACGAGAAGATTATAAAATAAGGCTTGAGGGTCATTTGGAAAACAAGTCGGGCATACACTCAGTACCTGAAGGAGATTGATTCTGAAGTAATAGAATTCGATTTCAGTGGGAGAGTTGCAGGGCAAAGGGTTTGCAGAAACAGAAGGCGGAGGGATTTCATAGTGATCGAGATCAGGGACAGAGGGTAGCAGTGGGCCACTGGAGGCAGCTTGAGGTTGTAGCGTAGAGAACCCATGCAGTCCCTACGCAGACTTACACAGTCCAACGTTGGGACTACGCAGTGAAACACACAGACAGGCACAGGAGCCAGCGGGGGCTGATCAGGGTGTCAGAGAATTGTCTGAGGGAGTCGGAAATTCAGTCTCAGGTGTTTCAGATTTTATTTGCCTTTATATTTCCTTGTAAAGAAATCATTTGCTGAAGAATTAATAAAACCCTCATTTGCTGCACCGGTTTTCTCGCATTAGGTTTTTCTGGGTACAATTGTCCAAAAATAATTGTGTACTTGCGATTGATTCTAGTGCTTATGTCCTTTACTGTTTATTTCTCTGCATATGTATTTGTGAATGTTGCAGTAGTATTTATTTCGATATTTGCCAGAGGATTTCTGAAAAATAACTTACTGAAATAATAAGTAGGAGGAATAAATCTATCACTACAACTGTATAGTTTTCAGATTGAGAAATTTCACATGGTATCAAAGCCATAGATGAGTAACAGGAAGGGAGAATCGACTAGTGAACGGAAGTCTACTGTTGCACAACAACACAGAAAGGTTCACGTAGTTCTCTAGGAAGGGAAAGAAGCATGACAGAACAGATGGATCATGATGTCTTTGTTTTGGCATCCAGACTTGAGGAAGAATTTGCTTACGCATCAAGCACTGCATCTTCTGATGTCTGGTATATTGATAGTTGAGCCTCTGCTCACATGACTGGAGTACGGAACTGTTTTTCCAACTACCAAGAAGAGCAGATGAATTTCAAAATAACCATGGGTAATAAAGCAAAATGCACTCCTGTTGGGAGAGGTACCGTAGTTTTTCAGACCGAGGCTGGAAATAGAATCCGGGCCACTAATGTACTGTATGTGTCGGGTTTGGGGATGAACTTGCTCTCAGTGTCTCAGCTACAAAACTGAGGTTATGATGTCTACTTTATTAGCGATAGAGTCAAACACCCCAGTTGGAAGAAGAAGGCACAGATCAGGGTAAGAAGCAACAAACTTTACAAGTTGCAACTTGAGTCTCCAATGGCATTGGTCGGTAGCGCAGATGAAACGGACCTGAATGAGCTATGGCACAAAAGAATGGGGCATTTGCATCATGGGGCGTTGAGAACTCTCCAGAACACTGTCATAGGTGTTCTAGAGTTGAGCACTAAATGAGATGATGTTTGCAAGGGGTGCGTATTGGGAAAATATGCCAATGCAGTGTATCAAAGAAGCAACAATAGGGCCAAGGGTGTATTGGACTTGATACACTCAAACATCTGTGGACCGATGTCCACTAGAGCTCTTAGTGGTGTCGAGTACTTCGTCACCTTTATTGATGACCATTCCAGGAAAACATGGATCTTCTCCTTGAAGACCAAGGATGAAGTCTTCAGTCGGTTCAAAGAGTTTAAGGCTCTAGTTGAAATTCTGTCAGGGAATCAGATCAAGGTATTGTGATCAGATGATGGTGGTGAATACATAGATAAAGAGTTCACTGGATTCTGCATAAGGGAAGGCATCAAAAGGGAGTGGACAACTCCATACAATCCGGAGTAGAATGGTGTGGCAGAAAGAAAAAACAGGACTATTGTTGAGGCAACAAGAGCTATGCTGTATGACCAAGACATGCCCAAATTCCTGTGGGCTGAAGCATGTAATACAACTGTCTACATTCAGAACAAGACTCCTCACACTGCATTGGGAAAGATCACACCAAAAAGTGTCTTCACTGGCAGTAAGCCTGAAGTGAGTCACTTTAGGATCTTCGGCAGTACAACTTATTGTCATGTGCCAAGTGAGAAGAGGAAGAAGTTGGAGATGACTGCAGAAAAAGGGTATCTGGTAGGATACAACGAGAATGCAAAGGCATATCACATCTACATTCCTGAGAGTAGGAAAGTCGTGGTGCGAAGGGATGTGAAGTTCATGGAGGAGAAGGCCTTCAGAAGATCTCGTGAGTTGCCTTTTGCTACATAGTCTGAGGAAGAGCCTATGGTACAGCCCCAACAATCAGCAACAGAAAATTCAGTTGCCTCTCCAAGGCATAGGTATCCAATGGAAGTGTCTCTCGAGGACTTGCAAGAGGGAGAGCTGGTAAATCCAACCACTACCAGTGGGAGAACGATCAGGGAACTTCGACAGATTTTGAAGGATTCAGAAGACTTCGTCGGAATTCCTCGAAATGAGAAGAGACAACGTAAGCAACCTGAGAAGTATCAAGCCTTGGTTGCTCAAGTCGGAGAACCTTCCAGTTTGCAGGAAGCAGCTCAACACTAGGTGTGGGTTGATGCAATGGTTGAAGATTACAGTTCCATCATGACGAATGATGTCTGGGAAGTGGTCCCCAAACCTCAAGAAAGATCAGTTGTAGGATCCAGGTGGTTCTACAAGATCAAATATGCTACAGATAGCAGCATCGAGAAATTTAAAGCCAGGTTTGTGGCTAAGGGGTATGCTCAGAAGGAAGGAATTGACTATGAAGAAACCTTCGGCCCAGTAGCCAGGTACACCTATATCAGATTCGTGATATATCTTGCTCCGCAGATCGGATGGGAAATTCACCAGATGGACGTCATGACGACATTCTTGAACGGGGTGATAGAGGAAGAGGTGTATAATGAAGAACCAGAGGGCTTTGAGACACATTATCAGAAAACTCATGTGTGCATATTGAAGAAAGCATTATATGGACTGAAGCAAGCTCCTAGAGCCTGGTATGGTCGAATTGACAACTACCTGTAGAAGATGGGATTCGTCAAGAGTGACGCAGATCCCAACCTCTATTATCTGAGAGTAGGGAGTGAGCCGTTGATACTGGTTTTGTATGTAGATGATCTATTCTTGACAGGATCATCAAGGTTCATCACAGACTGCAAGAAGAATTTGGCTGAAGAATTTGACATGAAGGGTCTAGGACGAATGCACTATTTTCTGGGGTTGGAGGTTTGGCAGCAGAATGGGGAGATCTTCCTTGGTTAAGGGAGATACACTACAGAGATTCTGAAGAGATTTCAGATGGAGGATTGTAGACCCATGACAACTCCAATGATCACCAACTGGAAGAAAATCGACACATTCGAAGATGATGAGGCTGATCCTATGCTATATAGGCAGCTCATGTGGTCATTGATGTATTTGGTAAATACAAGGCCAGACATATGTTATGTTGTAAATACCCTCAGTCAGTTCATTGTGGAACTAAAGAGGGCACATTGGGCAACAACCATTCATGTTCTCAGGTACCTTCGAGGAACAATCGAGCTTGGATTGAAGTACACCCGTAGCAATGATATCAAGTTGAGTGGTTTCAACGATGTAGATTGGGCTGGAAGTTTAGTAGATTGGAAAAGTACCAGTGGGTACTGTTTTAGTCTAGGATCAGGAATGACTTTATGGTGTAGCAAGAAACAAAAGTCCGTAGCATTGAGTTCAGCGGAAGCAAAGTATATGGCAGCCATCACAGCTTCGTGCGAGCCCATATGGCTTCAAAAACTATTAGTGAACCTACTCAAGGAGAAAATGGAAGCAACCAACATCTTATGCGATAATCATAGTTGCATCAAGCTCTCTGAAAATCCTGTGTTTCATGATAGGTCGAAACATATTGACATCAGGTGTCACTTCATAAGGGATTGTGTACAACGTGGAGCTGTTCAGTTGCAGTACACTCCAACAGGAGAACAGGTGGCAGACATCCTCACGAAAGCTCTAGGGAAGACAAAGTTTGTCTACTTCTGAGAAAGGATGGGGATGATAAAGAATCCCTTCCAGTAGCAGGAATGGATAGAATCAGTATTCAGAGGGAGTTGTGGTACAAATGCAGTAGTGACAGTGGCAGTGTCAAAGGCAACAGTACAGAAGACAACAACGCAGCAGATGAGGGGCAACGTCTAGAGATTAGCAGCGTAGAGGGTGCTTCAAAAGTAGAGCAGCATGCAGTAGGCATATTGTTGGAACACCTTCCTCACTAAGAGGCAGTGTTGATTTTGAAGCATCCGAAAGTGTTTCAAGTCTCAAACTTTGCAGGGAGGCTTGGACAACAACATTCCAAAGAACCTAGAAACAATTTGTGGAAATTTCGCTCGGTTCATGAGTTTTATTTTAATGAAGACCCTAAGTCTAAACTTAGGGAAATGAAATAATTAAAGGGTATTAGTGTGAATCTTCTAGAAAACATGGACCAAGTCAAGTTTTAATCGTAGCCATTGATTAATCTTCTAATTTGGGCTGTTGGTTCTCCAACGAGAATATTATAAAAGACGACTTGAGGGTCATTTGGAAAACAAGCCGGGCATACACTCAGTACCCGAAGAAGATCGATTCTGAAGTATAGAATTCGATTTCAGTAGGAGAGTTGCAGGGCAAAGGGTTTGCATAAGCAGAAGGCAGAGGGAGTCAGTAGTGATCGAGATCAGGACGGAGGGCGGTGGGGCGGCTTGAGCACAGCAGCGAAGAGCACACAATCCCTAGACGGACTTACGCCGAGTCAACGGCCCAGGATGCTTGTGATGAAACACGCGAACCGAGCATAAGAGCCATGAGGCTAATTGGATAATGAAGGAATTATCTGAGGAGGGAAGTGAAGTCGGTCTCATGTGTTTCAGATTTTATCCGCCATTATATTTCCTTGTAAAGATATCTTTTGCTGAAGAATTAATAAAACCCTCATCTGCTGCACCGGTTTTCTCGCATTGGGTTTTTCCTGGGACAATTGTCCAAAAATAATTTTGTACATGTGATTGATTTTGGAGCTTATGTCCTTTACTGTTTATTTCTTTGCATATGTATTTGTGAATGTTGCAGTGGTATTTATTTTAATATTTGCCAGAAGATTTCTGAAAAATAACTTATTGAAATAATAAGCAGGAGGAATAAATCTATCACTTCAACTGTATAAAAAATCAGATTGAAAAAATTCACATAATGCTCATTCTGACTCTCTCTCAGTTCACTCTATATATAATGACAAATTAAGCATGCTTCTAAGCTTACCTACCTGGCCTCTCCCTTACTTCTGCAACTAAACCTATGAAATTAGACCTAAACCATAGACCTAGTTTCCTAACTGTCATTCCTATCCAACAAAACTCCAAACAAACAAAACCCTAATCTACTGAGCATCATAACTAGCCTACGATCAATATATTTAGTCATCTCATTGGCTGCAAAGTGACATTGGAGTGGTAGGGCTAACTACCTCGCCTAAAGGTTGGTTTGTGGTTACCTTCCTTCAGCTCCATTCTCAGCCTTGGGAAGCGAGGGGAAGTGATAACATTTTTGGCGTTGTTGTTGGGGAGCAAAGGTTAAATCTTTCCCGGGAAAGAACGACAAAGATTAGGTTTGATTGTTGATGGTGAACAATGGTTAAATACAAGAAGGCTATGCATCTTTCTCCTAGCGACTCCAACGTAGAAGAATCCAAAAGTTCAGAGTTTTCATGGCGACTCCTCTATTCAAAAATCGGTAGCTTCAAAAACTTTATGGTGACTTCACTGTTTTCAAGATGGATTCAACTACGAGAAGGAATGCCAGGTATGCTCCTTTGGATCGGTCTCATATCCCAGGCTTCCCAAATCCCATGCCTCATGTCGATTGGTTATCTTATCTTCCCATGTTCAAAGATGAAAAGTAAGATGACACTGCCTTGCACTTGATCAAGTTTCATATGCATGTACGTAGACTTAAAGTTAAGTTTCCTGAGGATTGCTTAATGAATTGAATGGTTAAGACCAACTAGCATATGTTACTTAAAGGATTTTCATACAGTATTTTTTGAGAATTATAAAGAACATTATCCATCTTTGCTGTTGGTACAAAATTGTTATGGTCATTTTGAGGGTTTCATTTAGTATCTTGAAAGTATTGATGAGGATCTAGAATTTATGGATGATGAGGATATGTCAGAGGCACTTTATGAATTCTCTTCTCAGGTTAGTTGTCATGATGATCAAGAGTATTTACAACATGTAGAAAACTTACAGTCATCAATAGTTTCTCTCTTAGATGAAGAGGAAATCAATCAAGAACTTGATGTTGATATGCATGTCCCTCCTTTTGAGATAGGTGAAGTTTTGCAGCCAGTTTGTTAGTTTTTGTTTTACCAAAGTGCAAGTAGTGAACTAGTTCATATTGACAAAGCCCCACAACTGCAAGAGGATCAACTATCAGAAATAGTCTCCCATCATGAAAATCAAGATGATAGTCTTCAAATAGAGTTATCTAATGAGATCCAAAAAAAATTGTTTGATCAACAAAAGGACAGTCTTGATACACATGATATGGCTATCATATTTGAGGATGCTAAAGAAAATTTGGACTTGTTTATAGACAAATCCGTTGATCCCTTTTTCTTTGAAGTTGAACTTGATCATGATAGGATTGAACAAGGACTAATTATGAATGAAAATTGTCCCTTGGATCATGAAGACATGACAATCTTCCATATTTTCATGGGTCCTTTTGCTGCAGTCATCAAAAGAGGTGATTTTTCATGGTTTCAAGGATCCAATGGTAAGTTTGTTGCAGCCATTTGGGAAGATGAATCTTCTTGTATTTATGAATCATGAGCACATTTTCAGTGGACACTTTGAGTTGCCTATCTTTTGTTCATTTTGCCTGCTCAAGGAAAGTGTGAACAAGATTCAAGCAAGTAGCCATTTGCTGGATTGGTTACAGTGGAGGGATCATATCGCACGATTGTATATATATCTTTAGTAGGTGGGAAATTATCATCAGGATTTGAAGCTCGAGGCGAAGGCCCCAAGATCCCTATGGTCTGCTGCCATAAGTAAGTTCAGTCATTAGTCAATTTTCCGAGTCAAAGTCAGTTTTTGTTTCAGTTAGTCATTTCAGTTTGTCAAGTTATTTCAATTTCTAGTTTTGACTCCATTGCCCAATGGATGAAGCTACCTGATCTACGGTGTTCTGGACTCCTCCTAAAAGAGCTGTCATCCCCAGCTGGAGACAATGTTAGTGTCTGTCAGTCACCTGCGATCAATTGTACTCTTTCAAGGTTAGTTGATAGGGTCCTAGGTCAAATTTTATAGTTTCAAATAAGTTTTCAAATACAATTTGATCATTGGTTGTTGTCTAGGTTAGCGTTGCTCCCTCTATTCACTCATGGTCATTATCACTCATCTTGGTCAAGTATTCATTTAATTGTTTATGGTCACGAATCAATTAATATACCATCATCTAGGTCATGGTCTAGGATTACGTTTGAGGTGTCATCATTTGTTCATGTCATTAAAAGCTACATGGGAGTCATGTCATCACCATTGTCACCATCATGGGAGTTAGCAAATTAGAAAATAAAGCCAAAGGAGCAACGAGAAGAGTCAACTCAACATTTCACAAGTTTCAAAGGCTTCCAATTCAGTAAGTGATCATTCCTCACCTTTCATTCAGCTCAATTTCTTCAGCAAATGATGAAATCCCTCTCTTAAGGTTTTCACTGCGTTTTTGTCTTTCTTTGGTGTTTGATTTGTTTAAGTGAGAAAAATCCTTGTTTTTCTACCCTATCACCTTCCTACACACCTCATACACCTCCCCAAACCATTTCCCACATTCATCTCCCTCATTTCTTTCATTTTCCCCTAAAACCCTAGCCCACGTTGTGTTTTTGCATAGATTCTGGGGTAGGACCGTGTTTTAGCTTTTTCCCCTCTTTCCCTTATGCATTTCAAGGAATTCCACTTGCACTGTGTTCCTAAAACACTCCCCTATCTCCCCTATTTTTTTCAGATTTTCCCTAACTCTTATCCCCTCCATTTCCCTCCCTAAACTTGCTGCCCCATTTTCCCCTGTTTTCCTAGATTTTACCCTTTCCTTCCTTCCCATCAAGCTAGGGTTTCTATCATACAAACAAACAACATGGACAATGAGAAGAAAAAGTACAACAAAGGAGGGCAAGTTTCCACATTTGAGTCAACTCAGACCCATGGCATCATTTTTAGAATTTTGTGATCATTTGCTAGGGTTTACAATGCACAGGGACAATTTTGCTTCAAAATCAGTTTCTGAAGTAACAGAGATGAATTTTACAAAAGTGAAAGTGGTTTTTGTCAATCATAGGCCAAAGAACAAAAACCTCCTTCAGTTTATGCATAGGTGTTATGATATGAGAGAAATTCCAAAAATACAGTTGCTCCAGGTCATTTTTTGCACTTCTGAATAGGTTGTCTTCAAGTCAATTTTCAGGGGTTTGGAGCAGGGGTTTGCAGTGTTTGATGACTCCATTTTGTAGCAGACATCCTAAGCTTTCCAACCATAGCACTTGCATCCCAAAACTCCTCTGGGAAGGCCTCCAAACTCCCTCTCAAAGTGGCACGACGCTTCTGTAATTTTTTAGTGATCAACTTCAAACTTGGATTCTGAGCAAATGGGACAATATTTTGGAAAATTGGAGGAGGTTTTTGTTCATAACATGCCAAAGAACAAAAACCTCTCTTAGTTTTGCAAAACTCATTATAGTTAGAGAGATATTGATTCATCTTTAAGCCCTATTTTTGCAGAAAATTTCTTGAAAAATCTGGAAATTTGGTGTTCACAGAAGCGTCGTGACGCTTTCTCTCAGGGCTCTCAAATCAAGTGGCTTACATGGTTGGATGCCATTTCACCTGCACATTTCAGATCATGTCTTCGTTTTTCTTGACACCCCTTGGTTGTGGAGAAAAAGCCAAAAAGCATTTTCATGCTTCTACCAATGTTTTTGGCCAGGCGCGGCGCTTCTGGAGCGAGGTTGGGAAAATCAACTTTTGGAGGTCTTCCTGTGGGTGTTTTCTCAAAATTCAAGGTGCATTGGAAAGTAGACTCATAGGGCTACTCAGGCCAACCTTCAGACTTGCATTTGGATGCTTTTAAGTGGGTCAAAATCACCCTTGAATAGGCACGACACTTCTGCCAGATAGGCGCGACGCTTCTGTTAGACATGCGCGACACTTCTGCTAATAGCACTACGTTTCTGCATTGGATTCCTTTCAGAGAGTTGTCATGCCATGAAAACTGTAGAATTCGATGCTAGTTGTCCCATGAGGTGTCTTTTGATGTATTTGAGTTTGTTTTTTCCTCTTATGATGAGGAAACATGTAATTTAATGAAGGAGACGCACACTCCTAGTCTTTAGCTAAATTTCAGGGATTAGTTTTTAACTACCCTAAATTCTAGGAAATGACTCATCTGTTGTAATTATGGTGCTTTTTGGATAGGATTTCGACCCTATGAGGTGTCATGAACTCTATTTTATATAAGTAGTCCACCTCAAGTCATTTTAGAGTTTGGATAGTTGTTATTTGCAATGGAGCTATTGTACAAGCTTTTTTCTGAATGAAATCAAAGACAATGTTGCAGACATAGTATTGAGACTCCATTGGTATGCCTTTGAGCATTTGTTTTTCTCTGTAAACTTATCATGTTGAATGTTATGTTATCCATCTTTCACATATATGCTTCTCTATGTTAAATCTTATCAGTTTATAGACAGAAATCATGCTTTCCATGCTTTGTTTTTTATAAGATTTACATGAACATGTCTCTGCTCTTTTGATGAATGAATTCAATTTAATGCTCATTCTGACTCCCTCTCAGCTCACTCTATACACAATGGAAAATTAAGCACGCTAAGCTTACCTACCTGGCCTCACCCTTACCTCTCTACAACTAAACCTTTGAAATCATACCTAAAGTTTAAACCCTAGACCTAGTTTCGTAACTGTCATTCCTATCCAGCAAAATTCCAAACAAACAAAACCCCTAATCTACTGAGCATCATAACTAGCCTAAGATCAATATATTCAGTCATCTCATTGGCTACAGAGTGACATTGGAGAGAGCCCTCTCTGGTTGTGGTAGGGCTAGCTACCTCGCCTAAAGGTTGGTTTGTGGTTACCTTCCTTCAGCTCCATTCTCAGCCTTGGGAAGTGGGGGGAAGTGATAACACATACCATGTCAACTATGCAATTGCTATGAAAAGGGATCTTGTTGTTGATTAACCCCATCATGAATTTTACCTCGGATATATCTTATAACATCATATGAGAATGCCTTGTACTTGTTAATAATGTTAGTGTGAATTCATGGAGTGCCAAAAAATTGAAAACTAGTTCTTTGTGACTTGGCCGTGTCTCCCTATAGCTCACTAGCTTCTTGTAAATTATGATGTGCCTTCCATAGCTTGTGATTTGGATCTGCAATGGGTTATTGATGGACTTCTAAATCAGAACCTAACATCTGATCAGAAATATGATTCAAAGAGTATGCAAAATCATCTTGAAGATATCCCTCAAAAAGAGGTGTTGGAGAAGTTGTTGTAGTAGGATTGGTGCACACTGCAAGGTACCAAAGAAGAATGCTTTGGTGCAACCATATGATTAGAACGCGAGTCTAAAATCCATTTATTAGATAATGAAACAACAATAGTCAAAACATGACACATACCTTGATCTTTGGTGGTTTGTTTTCAATCTTCTTCTTGACATTGTCTAGGATTAAGTCATCTAGTTTTTTCTGCTAAAGTACTTTGGCCATAAGATCAATTGTCTTCACCATACAAGAATCTGCGGATGGAATCCTCTATTTACAATAGTTACACTTTATTCTCTCCTTGTATTTTCTTTCATTGTGGATCATATTCTCCTTTCTGGATTTTGTTTTTTCTCCATCTATATGATTAACATCCGTTGTTTTCTTCTTGTCTTTATTGTTATCAACCTTCATTATAAGCACACAGGGTTTGGAATGCTTAAGAGCCCAAATGTGTATGAACTTATTCTGTTCATGTATCAAGAACTCAATGAAATCATCCAATGATGGCAACTTCCATTTTTTATCAATGAGAGATTTTAGCAGTGTGGAAAGAATAGACAAAGACATAATATTGAGGTCCTAGTTTAGAAAGTACATAAAGGATAAGTTGTTCCTCCATCTTATTATCCCACAAGCTTTTACCTGTGTCATTAGAGTCTTGAATCTTTAGAGTATGCCTTCTAGGGTCTCAAAATGGTTGGGATCGAGTGAAATCAACTCATTCTCCACTCGATGCCCTCTCAACTCAACTTTGCTTGCCAAACAATCCTCCAATTTGGTCCAAACCTGATGAGTAGTTTTACGTCCCCCTCTAAATGAAATAACAAATCAAGGGTGCTGGACAAAGAAAGAATCCAATAGGCTTCATCTATTATATTGAATTTCTTCAATTACTTAATCGCCGATGTAGGCTCAATTTCGATCCCCATTGTGATCCTAAAAGGTCCCTTGCTGCATAGAAATAGTTGGATCTTTGACTTCCAGTCAAAGTAATTGAAAGCAACGAGGATCACCACAAGCTGGTCCATTCACTTTGGGATGTTCTAATCTTGTCAAATATACAATAAAATATCAATATTATTTATGAACTCACTTTATGCTTTGATACCATCTAAGCACAAGCATAGGATCTAAGTGAGGTCTTGATGAATTGCCGAGTACATTGTACCTCGACACAAACAACATCTTCCAACTAATAAATGACAAGCCAAAAACCCTAACAATAAAATAGCCAAGTGAGTTGGACTACATAGTTCAGATGCTACTTGCCCCTCTCTTATAAAAGATGTTGTCCTTGAATTTGGGGGTTTGACCATGTAAAGGCCTCCATCAAATAATAAATAAAGTCCCTCAAAGGTGCACCCTCCAAGTGGCTTTAATGTCCCCAATGGATTAATTGACCAAGGGTGGAAGAAGTAGACTTTCAACCTTGTAGGCTATAGTTAGTGTTAAAGGGGGGAACCCATTATCCAATGTTTTGGGCAACACTGGGTAAAGTTTGGGGTAGCTGGGGCAAAAAAGCCCAAATTGGGAGTTTCACAAGAATCCCTCACATTAGATTAAGGAAGAGAAATCCTCCATGAAGAATCTATAAATATGAGAGTTAAGATCATTTTATCATCATTGAATTGGATTGATTATCCTTATTTTCTTTAAGACTAAGGCTTTGAGGGTTTTAAGACTCCCTTTTTTTCCAGTCTAGTTTCGGTGGAGGTGATCCCACGCTAGCTAGCTTATATCTGATTTTGGTAGTGAAACATTCCAACCTAGTCAAACATCTTCCTCAACACTTATCTGGTAGACACTCTTCTACATCGGATCGTTCAATCATTGTTTGGCACATCAAAGAAGGTTTTTGTAGAGGATTCGTGGCTCTACCTTTCATCTGAGGTTCGAAGGTTCTTGTGGCAGCGAAGGTGCAAAGTTAGACATCATTACGACATTGTTTGGAACAAGAAGTATATCCAGGCACGTCTGGTTAGTGACCAACCTTCTAGAGTAGAGACTAGTCATAGGAAGGACTACTGTATCGCTACCGTAATTGTCTATTCAAATGGTAACCATTTACGGGGCATTGTTCGATACAACAATCCTATCCAGGCCATCCTAATTGTTGAGGCTAGCAATTACCTCGCCAAGGCTACGAGTATTCTCAGGGAAGACGATCGAGCCCTATTACATTCCATTTTTGGGGCTATTTTTAGGGCACAACTCTGATTCTCTGGATCAAGGACAGATTAGGGTTGTCTACAATCATTGAAGTTCAGACAACCATTTGTAGCAATAGTGAGCTAGTGAAATCCAACTACGGTCAACCCTAATTCTGGTTAATGTGACAATCAGTCAATTACCAAAGATACATTGTGAATCACTGGAGAAAAGATCGAGGAGTTAGGATCTCTGTGGCAGTAATCGGACCTCACTGAAACAACACATACCATCATAGTAGCCAAGGGGCATAAGACAGTGAGTTGTCAATAGTGTGCTATTTGCTGCTAGATATTAGACAATGAGTTGTAATTGGTATATTCATAGTAGAATTTGGAGAAGTAGTAGAAGAGCTAAATATTATGTTAAAATTAGAATTATATTGTGGATTATTGAGGAATCTACTGTTTCATTGGGCAGTCAACCCTGACTTATTGTATTTGTTGAAGAATCATATCGTTGTTAGAGATCTTTTTTGCTATGGAAATATTTCTTCTATTTCAATGATATCTACTGTTGAATGAATGAATGAATGGGTATTGTTATTATATAATCTTGTTGATTTATCGTAACCTTATACAAACATAGAACCTTAAGGGATACAATTACCTTAGGACATTATAGTGGTATCAAAGCTGGCTCTCTTGCCAACTTGAAGGGCCATGAGAAAATGTGTCAACAAACATTAATTTCCCCTTATGAGGGCAGTTCATGAAAGTTTGAGCTCGTCAAGTACAACATGAAAAGGAGAACAAACTGAAGTATGGATTAAGGCACACCTATTTGTTTGGTCATGGCTGGACCCTCCTAAAGAGAATAAAATATGTCTATCTTTAGAATCTATGGGCAACTTAAATCCTTCACCTTGTTGCCACAAAATCGAACAGGGCTTGGAGAGGGGTACCCTACAAGGCTATTACTAGAACAAGAGACAAGGATGGGTTAGTGGCCAAAAAACCCTTGCTCTTTATGGACTTTCACTAATAGGAGGAGCCTCGGTATCATGTCACCTATGATGGATAATCTTAGTAGAAAGGAATATGATGACCAGTAGGCTTCTAAGGGAAAAGCTCAATTTAAGTACAAAGTTCCAATCATCAAATGGAGGCACATTGATTTTCCAAGACAGGTCAGATTTGTGAGGCACATGACCTAGGGCTTGTTTAATAGGTTGAGTGTTGGGATGGCCAAAGGTCAAGGTGATGAGAAAGAGTTTACAACAGTTATTTTCAACAAGGCAATCCCATGAAACCCTCAAATAAGCCCCTTATTTGAAGCAACACCAACCTAGTGTTTACCTAGGGCAACAACTAGTGCAAGAAAGTTTATGGATAAAATTGAAGTGAATGCCTACCAAGACTGTTGATTTTGAGCAACCAACTATGCCCTTGGCATTTAGACTCTCCAATCCCAAAAATCTTCCTTGCTTAGAAATTCATACCAAGTTCTAGCTTGGATGCTTGGCCTTTAAGGGGCCGAATTAGGTTAAGAGGAAAAGAGAAAATTTATGGATGAAAAGTGAGTTTGATCACCAACAAGGGAGGCGAGTGCCTTATTCCTTGGGACGATGGAGTCTATGAGTTGATTGGATGTCTAAATGTTGCTAAGGAGGAAGGATAATTGATGCCCTCACATAAAAAACCCTAGCGATTATCTATGTAATGGATCAATAAGTTTTATGGGAGAGCTAATCAAAGTTCACCACTAGGATTATCATTCACATGTTATTCGTGAGTAGTGCATGCAAGTATGATATCTGGATTCTATCCAATAGATTTTCTATAAATTAGGGCACAATAAAAAATTCTAGATTCAATATATTCCATACATTAGACATAAAGAAAAGATTTATCGAACAATATGCTCACTTACAAGATAACATGCATGAAATTCTATTCATTGGTCCAAGACAATAGCTCCAAAGTTAAGCGAGTAGCTCCAAATATCAAAATGCATTCATTGATTTGATTTCCTCCATAATAGAAAGAGGTTATATGTTGAAATTTGGTTATCGGAGGACAGGTGGTTCCCTAAGGCTTTGATCTTTGGCCTAGGGAAAAGTGTCCAAAAGAATTTAATTTTTCTCCTAAAGTGGCTTTATAAAGTTATAAAGTAAAATCTAATTTAAAAGTGACTTTAAGTGAAAAAGTTACTAAAGTCTAATTTTAAAGTGACTTTAATAAAGCTAATGTAAAATTAGAAAGGAAAAGTGACTTTGGAAATAAATGACTAAGTGAGTCTTTATTAAAGTGGGGTGAATTAAAAAATAGAAAGTGAGATTTAAAAGAGCATTTAATCTCAGCCCTAGATCTAAAGCTATTTCAGCCATTGGATTTGGGGATAACCCAAAAGTCACTTAGAATTCTATTAAAGGAGGAAAATGAGAGAAAAGGTCATTCATTCATTAATCCTTTTATGAGCAGATTGAGAGAAGGAGAAGGAGAAAGTTGAAGAGAATTTTCTGAGTAGTGAGAAGAAGGAGGGCAACAGCACTAACTTTCAGCAAATCCGTACAGCAGGGCAGAGCACGAAGTTCGAGGCAAGTGGGCACGAATTTCGAGGAGAGAAAACTGCAGATTTCGAGGGAGGCCATGCAACCATTCCGACACTGTTTTCGAGGTTGTTCGTATAGTTTTGAAGGCTATAATTTCTGCTGTAATTTTTCTGTTTTGTGGGCACAGAAACCGAGGTGGAGTTTGGCACGGTTTTCGAATGAGGATTTTGTTTGAGATTCTTTAATTTTTTGCTCTTTATTAAAGTGGGGTGAATTAAAAAATAGAAAGTGAGATTTAAAAGAGCATTTAATCTCAGCCCTAGATCTAAAGCTATTTCGGCCATTGGATTTGGGGATAACCCAAAAGTCACTTAGAGTTCTATTAAAGGAGGAAAATGAGAGAAAAGGTCATTCATTCATTAATTCTTTCATGAGCAGATTGAGAGAAGGAGAAGGAGAAAGCTGAAGAGAATTTTCTGAGCAGTGAGAAGAAGGAGGGCAGCAGCACTAACTTTCAGCAAATCCGTGAAGCAAGACAGAACACGAAGTTCGAGGCAAGTGGGCACGAATTTTGAGGAGAGAAAACTGCAGATTTCGAGGGAGGCCGTACATCCATTCCGACACTATTTTCGAGGCAGTTCGTACAGTTTTGAAGGTTGTAATTTCTGCTGTAATTTTTCTGTTTTGTGGGCACGAAAACCGAGGTGGAGTTTGGCACGGTTTTTGAGATAAGTTTTGTTTCGAAGTTGCTGTAATTTTTTTTGCTATGTAAATTTCTGCATCACTGTAAAAGCAATATTCAGAAAATAAAGAGAAGCTTTTGAACTGGTTTTCCCCAAGAGTTGTAGGGGGTTTTTCCAGGGTCATGTTGACCAAAAATCACTGTGTTAAAATGTTTTGTGTGGCTGTTTTAGTCTGCTGATTTTTATTTCTGCAATTTTCAGCGCTGTGAAAATTTTCCAGAATTTGTGTTTTCAGAAAATATTTATTTTTTAGCTTGTTGAATGTAAGGCTATGGGAAAGGGCATTTAACTATTTGAAGAAATAAGGTGAAACTGAAAACCGGGGTGGGAAAATAGAAATTTCTACATGGTATCAGAGCTTGGGTGCTGAAAGTGCAGTTTGGGACAGCAAAGAGAAAAATTACGGGTTGCTGATTTTTCACTCAGAAAATTCCAGCAAGTTGATTTTTCACACAGAAATTTTATCTTTACTACAACAGTGCTATTTTCAGTTTTTAGGACAGCAAAGATGTCATTGGGATTGAGAGTGAAAGATAGGTTGGATGGGCATAGTAATTACAACGTTTGGAGAGAAAGAATGCAGAGCATCTTTGAGGAGGGAGAAGTCTGGGATATCATGGTTCATACCCAACAGTAGCCTATTAATGTGCCTACTAATGCTATTCAGTTGGTAGCATTTAATAAAAAGAATAACAAGGGAAAAAGATTGATTCTGGATGGTATTAAAGGCCATGTGATTCCTTATGTGAGAGGAAAGAGACATGCTCATGAGATGTGGTTTGCCTTGACCAATCTCTACCAGAGTACCAATGAGAACAGAAAGATGGTCCTAAGGGAGAAGTTGAAGACCATTAAGATGGGGAAGAATGATAGCGCAACTGGTTATCTTACAAAGATAACTAATGTGAGAGATGCATTGGTAGCAGTTGGAGAGGTCATTCCAAACACTGAGTTGGTGCGGATTGCAGTGAATGGCCTTCCTACTTCATGGCTGAATTTTGCTGATGGGGTTTGTGCACGTGAGACCCTTCCCACATGGGAGAGGTTTTGGAATGATTGCATTCAGACAGAGATCAGGAAGAGTCAGCTTGGGGAAGCCAAGCCAGTTGAGCAGGATGAGGATGTAGCATTGTTGGCCAGAGGCAAGAGAGGCAAAGGCAAGAAGCATGCTTCCACAAGTGGTGGTGGGGGCAAAGGCAAAGATAAAGGTAAACAGGGGAACACGCAGAAGGACTACTCCAAAGTGAAGTGTTGGAGTTGTCTGAAGATGGGACATTATGCAGTTGTGTGTCCGGAGAAGAAGAAGAAGGGGAAGAACCAAACCATGGCTGCATCAGCAGAGATTGAGGACTTTTCAGATAGATTTGACCGAGAGTTTGGGTTCAGTGCTTGTGAGTCCACTAGTGCAGGATCACCTGCCACCGAGGTTTAGAGGGAGCATGCATTTCCCTCGACTAGCGGAGCATCTTCGGGTATTTGGTATGTGGACAGTGGGGCTTCACGTCATATGACAGGAGTCTGTGAGTACTTCTCAAAGCTTTCAGAGAGTGGCACTGATATAGAGGTAGTACTCGGTGATGACAATGTTGTTAAAGCAGTCGGTGTGCTAACACTGACATTTGATAGGGAACCCAAACCTCCCTTGAAGGTGTCAGATGTTTTATATGTGCCAGGGATGAGGAAGAACCTCATATCCGTCTCAGCATTGGAGGACAGAGGGTATGAGATATTGTTCAGGAGAGGACAGGTGTTGATATATCCCAAGGGTACTCCAGCTGAGTCAACTAGAGTGATAGGTGTACGCCATGCAAAGGTATACAAGTTTGCATTTCAGCCCCTTATGGCATTGAGCAGTAGCACCGACAGCAAAGCTAGCAGTTCTGAGTTGTGTGAGATTTAGCACCGCAGGATGGGGCACATGTATCATGGAGCCTTGAGGACATTGCGGGAGATCACTACAAGTGTGCCAGATTTCAGTACTGATCACATTGATACATGCAGAGGAGATGTGCGATGGACAAGTTTGGCAAATCCCCTTTTCCCAGCAGTGACAGCAGAGCGACTGGGATACTTGATTTGATTCATTCCGATGTGAGAAGTCAGATGTCTCATGTTTCCTTGAGTGGATATGAGTATTATGTGTTATTCATTGATGATCACTCCAGGAGGACCTGGATTTATTTCATGAAGACCAAGAATGAGGTCTTCAAGCGGTTTTAGGAGTTTAGAGCTCTTGTGGAGACACAGACAAGTCGGAAGATCAAGTCCCTGAGGTCAGACAATGGAGGTGAGTACACCCTTGGAGAATTTGTTGAGTATTGTGCGGAGGCAGGCATTAGGAGGGAGTTCACAGTTCCTTACAACCCCCAGCAGAACGGGGTTGCGGAGAGAAAGAACAGATCCATCATTGGGGTTGCCAAAGCCATGTTACATGATCAGGGGTTACCTTTGTTTTTGTGGGCAGAGGCCTGCAATACTGCTGTATACTTGCAGAATAGGAGTCTACATCATGCCTTGGGGCATGTGACTCCAGAGGAGGCTTTTTCTGGGAAGAAGCCTGATGTTGGTCACTTCCGTATCTTTGGGTGTATTGCATACTCCTACGTACCCAAGGAGAAGAGGACCAAGCTAAAGCCCACCGCAAAGAAGCGTATCTTTGTGGGCTATAGTGAGACCTCGAAAGCCTTTCGGGTCTATATTCCTGCTTCGAGAAAAGTTGTTATCAGGCGGGATGTGAGAATCGAGGAGGACCGGGCTTTCAAGAGGTCACGGGAGTTAGAGTATCTGGATCAGCCAGACCCTCAGGAGCAGTTGAGTCAGTCACAAAGATCCAGTGGGCAGGGATTAGGAGGATCCGGAGGTACATCTATGACGATGTCTGGTCCGTCAATGAGCAGTGGCTCGCAGAGTCAGAGGGGTGGTGCTTCGGGCAGCATGCAGAGTAGTCCACAGAGCAGTTCACTAGGGAGTCCACTGATGGACAGTTCACACGGTACTTCAGCGTCTGCAGGTTCAGGTTCAGGCAGGAGGACAGCAGACTGACAGTCAGGAGTTCAGACTTCTGATGAGGAGGAGGAGTTTCATTCTCCAGTGGCAGAGGTGTGCTCAGGGAAGAGGAAGCCCAAGTGGCTTCAAGATACCTTGAGAGAGGCCACATCTGTTGTTGCGCCTAAGAGGTCGGTCAGAGAGAGCAGACCACCTGAGAGGTTTTGTAGCTATATGGCAATGGTTGCCAACATCATTGACTTTGATCCTTCTAGCTATGAGGAGGCAGCTAGCTAGCTGGTCTGGAGAGAGGCCATGCAGGAGGAGTATTCTTCTATCATGAAGAATGATGTTTGGGAGGTGGTGCCGAGATCTGAGGGCAAATCCGTGGTGACTTCCAAATGGCTTTACAAGGTAAAGCATGTTGCAGATGGCAGCATTGAGAAATTCAAAGCGAGGTTTGTGGCTAGAGGGTTCTCCCAGGTAGACGGAGTAGATTATGAGGAGACCTTCGCTCCTGTGGCTCGATATACTTCGATTCGCTCCATTATATCGATAGCAGCAGAGATGGGTTGGAAGATCTACCAGATGGATGTGAAGATCGCATTTCTCAATGGCTTCATATAGGAGGAGGTGTACATTGAGCAGCCACAGGGCTTTGAGGTGCATGGGAAGGAGTCCCATGTGTGCAGACTGAAGAAGGCCCTTTATGGCCTGAAGCAAGCTCCCAAAGCTTGGTACTCCAGGATAGATACATACTTGCAAGAGATGGGTTTCACAAAGAGTGTGGCAGATCCGAACTTATACTTCATTGTGATAAGTGAGGAGCCTCTCATTATGGTGTTGTATGTGGATGACTTGGTCATTACGGGTGCAGAGAGACTCATAGAGCACTGCAAGAGAGATCTTGCGTCGAAATTTGAGATGAAGGACATCGGCTTGATGCATTATTTTTTGGGTTTGGACGTGTGGCAGGAAGAGGGGCATTTCTTCCTGGGGCAGGGGAAGTAAATTGTGGACATCCTTGGCCGATTCCACATGGAGGATTATAGACCCATGTCGACACCGATGATCACCAACTGGAAGAAGCTTCATGCTTCGGATTCCGAGTTGGTGGATCCCACATTGTACAGACAGCTGATTGGTTCCTTGATGTATTTGGTCAACACCAGACCAGATATATGTTTTGCAGTTAACACGATGAGTCAGTTTATGTGTGAGCCTAGGAAGGTTCACTGGATTGCTGCAAAACACATTTTGCGATACTTGCAAGGGACAGTGGAGTATGGTCTAGATTATAGGCAAGGGGATGGAGTGAGATTGGCAGGTTACACTGATTCTGATTGGGCAGGTTGTGCTTCTGATAGGAAGAGCACTTCAAGGTGTTGTTTTGGGTTGGGTTCGACAGTGGTGTCGTGGTCCAGCCGGAAGAAGCAGTCAGTAGTATTGAGTTCAGCGGAAGCAGAGTATATGGCAGCCAGTCTAGCTAGTTGTGAGGCCATCTGGCTTCACAAGATGTTGTTTGGCTTATTTGGTCAATCGTTGAGACATTCAATGATTTGCTGTGATAATCAGAGTTGCATTAAACTCACGGAGAATCCAGTATTTCATGATCAGTCAAAGCATATCAGCATCAGATATCACTTCATCAGAGACTATGTGCAGAAGGGAGCTGTGAAGCTCGAATATATTCCCACTGATGAGCAGGTTGCAGATATTCTTACCAAAGCCTTACCACGGGGCAAGCATGTCTACTTCAGAGATAAGATGGGTGTGGTGAGGAACACCTTCCTCGGTAAGAGGGAGTGTTGAAATTTGGTTACTAGAGGACAGGTGGTTCCCTAAGGCTTTGATCTTTGGCCTAGAGAAAAGTGTCCAAAAGAATTTAATTTTTCTCCTAAAGTGGCTTTATAAAGTTATAAAGTAAAATCTAATTTAAAAGTGACTTTAAGTGAAAAAGTTACTAAAGTTTAATTTTAAAATGACTTTAATAAAGTTAATGTAAAATTAGAAAGTAAAAGTAACTTTGGAAATAAATGACTAAGTGGGTCTTTATTAAAGTGGGGTGAATTAAAAAATAGAACGTGAGATTTAAAAGAGCATTTAATCTCAGCCCTAGATCTAAAGCTATTTCAGCCATTGGATTTAGGGATAACCCAAAACTCACTTAGAGTTCTATTAAAGGAGAAAAAAGAGAGAAAAGGTCATTCATTCATTAATTCTTTCATGAGCAGATTGAGAGAAGGAGAAGGAGAAAGTGGAAGAGAATTTTCTAAGCAGTGAGAAGAAGAAGGGCAGCAGCACTAACTTTCAGCAAATCCGTACAGCAGGGCAGAACACGAAGTTCGAGGCAAGTGGGCACGAATTTCGAGGAGAGAAAACTGCAGATTTCGAGGGAGGTCGTACAGCCATTCCGGCACTGTTTTTGAGGTTGTTCGTACAGTTTTGAAGGCTGTAATTTCTGCTGTAATTTTTCTGTTTTGTGGGCACGAAAACCGAGGTGGAGTTTGGCACGATTTTCTAGATATGTTCTGTTTCGAAGTTGCTGTAATTTTTTGCTATGTAAATTTCTGCATCACTGTAAAAGCAATATTCAAAAAATAAAGAGAAGCTTTCGAACTGGTTTTCCCCAAGAGTTGTAGGGGGTTTTTCCAAGGTCATGTTGACCAAAAATCACTGTGTTAAAATGTTTTGTGTGGCTGTTTTAGTCTGCTGATTTTTGTTTCTGCAATTTCCAGCACTGTGAAAATTTTCCAGAATTTGTGTTTTCAGAAAATATTTATTTTCCAGCTTGTTGAATGTAAGGCTATGGGAAAGGGCATTTAACTATTTGGAGAAATAAGGTGAAACTGAAAACCGGGGTGGAAAAATAGAAATTTCTACAAGGAAGAGGAGGGGTTTCCTAGATGATTGGATGCCCTAACTAGGAGCAGATGCTATAGCAGGATTGGTCACTCGTGGTCTGTTGGAGGGAAGTGTAAGAGTGGACCAAGTGTGGATAGTGATTGGGCATTTAAGGTTTGTTGGAGGACAGCGTGATAGTGTCCAAGTTGGAGCCCGGTGTGCACCATCTTCATGGACCTGGGTGGTTGATAGAGTGGCAGAAGAAGAGCTCAAGTGTTTGGTCATCCAAGAGCAGTGTTGAGTAACCCTAGACTTGTTTGTGGAGAAGGACTTCTACAGCAAATGATGGGTAGTCCTCCTAGCATGTGTTCATTGTGGGAGATGGATATCTTACAGTGATAGGTGGCAACCCTTTGTGCTCTATGTTGATCTTCATTGGAGCAGCATAGGAAGACCATAGTGGGTTGAAGTCAATGTTCCACCGAGTTTCCGGGACAGAGAAACGCGGGAGCGAGGATACAGACAAGGGGGACGTATATAAGCAACCCCAAAATTTGGAGAATTTTCGAGGAAACATGGGGGTCGTCAAAGTCATAAAAAATTAAAAATTATAAAATTAAAAATAACTAAATAGAAAATCTTAATAATTATTCATTGCACATCTAAAGAATAAATATGATCATCATTGCATATTAGACTATTATCATTTATTCATTTATGAATTATCATTTGACATTTCTGCATTATAATTTAAATTTATAAATCTAGATTCTAAAAGTAAATTACTAAATTGAATCCATCTTTTGACATTATGCAATGTTCCATCTAAATTCGTGAATCATCATTTGGCATGATGTAAGGTACATCTAAATTAAATTAATAAATTCATCATATGACAATTGAAATTCAAATTATATTGTTTTTTAATTTATCATATATTTAAATTTGTAATTTTTTAAGTTATAATGTTTTATAAAAATTATTAGGCAAAATAATGAGGGGATGCATATGCATCCCCTCGACGTCCCTCTTGCGTCCCCTTGGAGTCCCCTCGTTCCCCTTCAAGGGAGTCGTGTTTCGTTGCCCGAAAAACATCCTCCCGGAGTTTCCCTGAGTTTCCCCAAAAAGGGGACGTGGGGGAAACATTTCCCCAGTAGTTTCCCTGTCCCCGGGACGTGGGGGAGCATCAGGGCATGTCCCCCACCCTGGGGGACGCGTCCCCGTGGAACACTGGAAGTCCCTGAGTATTTGAGCAGCAGTGGCAAGATTGAGAGTTGTTCACAAACGGAGTTGTGAACAACTCGACAGGGATCTCGATGTGTCATGCCCTTGATGGACTAAGGCACAACTATAGAGCAGATTGGGTACCAGAGGATAATTGGTTCCCAAAGGCTTTAATCTTTGGCCTAGGGAAAACTGTCCAAATGTATTTGTACTTTTCTCCTAAAGTGACTTTATAAGTGGTAAAGTCAAATCTAATTTTAAAGTGATTTACATTCTAATTTTAAAGTGATTTTATTAAAATCAATGAAAAATTAGAAAGTGAAAAAGTGACTATGGAAATAAAACGCTAAGTCGGTCTTTATTTAAGTGGGTGAGTTAAAAAATAGAAAGTGAAAATTAAATGCACATTTATTCTCATCCCTAGATCTAAATGAATCTCAGCCATTAGATCCTAGGGTTACCCAAAAGGTCACTTAAGGTAAAAGGAGAGGAGAAGAGGAAAAGATCAATTCAGTCCTTTATGAGCTATTGAGAGAAAGAGAAGGAGAGCAAGGAGAAAATCTCTGAGCAGTGAGAAGTTGAAGGAGGGCAGCAAGGAGACTTCACCAAATCCGTACAGCCGCTTAGTGGCACAAATCCCAAGGCAAAAATTCGTACAGCAAGAGGTTGGCACAGTTTTTGAGAGAGGAGGCACAAAAATCGAGAAATCTGTACAATAGCTTTAGCGGGAATTTTGAGGCAGTTTCTGGGCACGAAAATCGAGGAGAGGCACTATTGTTATTCTGACACAGATTTCGAGAAATTTGTACATCAGTGGCAACACAATTTTCGAGGCAGATTCTGGCACATTTTTCGAGGAGGAAGTACATATGTACTTTCCGTACAATTCGTACAGTCGTACGACCATACTTCTACATTTTTGGGCACAATTTTCAAGGACGACAGTTCAGCGTTTAATGTTGTCATTAATGCTGTAAATTTTCTATTTTGTAAGTTCGTTCGTTGGCAAGTTTTCTGAGGCGGTGTGCAAGCACAGAAATCGAGATAAGTTAAATTTGTGGTTGCTAGAATATTTTACTGTATATTTCAGTTCTTTGTAAATGCATTTTTCAGAAATAAAAAAGAGCTCTCAAACTGGTTTTCCCCAAGAGTTGTAGGGGGTTTTTCCCGGGGTCACATTGACCAAAAATCACCGTGTTATTTTTTGTGTGTGGCTGTCATTATTTTCCTGTGTTTTATTTCTGCATTTTCAGCAGTTGCAAAAATCTCCAATTTTGTGTTTTCAAAAATTTCAGTCATTTCAAGATTTTAGTATTTATGTCATGTTCAGATTTAAAACTATATGCATGGAGTGAAAAGGAAAACTGATAACCCAAGTGGGGGTTGAAATTTCTACATGGTATCAGAGCTTGGTTCGCTGAAAAGTGCAATTTGGGACAGCAAAGTGAAAATCACAGCAAGCTGATTTTTACACAGAAATCTGAACCTTTACCACAGATTTGAAAATTTCAGTTTGTTAGGAATCAGGACAGCAAGCATGTCTTTGGGCTTGAGAGTTGAGGACAGGTTGGATGGGCAGAGCAACTACAGTGCATGGAGGGAGAGAATCTAGAGCATCTTTGAGTTAGCAGAAGTCTGGGGCATAATGGTACATACCACACAGCACCCAGTAGCAGTACATGTTGACCCTGTACAGTTGGCAGACTTTAACAAAAAGAATGCACATGAGTTAAAGATCATGTCATTCCTCATGTGAGAGGAAAGAAATATGCACATGAGATATGGACAGCCTTGACCAATCTTTACCAGAGCTCTAATGAAAATAGAAAAATGGTCTCAAGGGAGAAACTGAAGGCGATTAAAATGGCTAACACTGATAGTGCTACAACATACCTCACAAAGATCACTTCAATGAGAGATGAGTTGACAGTTGTAGGAGAGACCATTCCACCCACTGAGTTGGTGAGGGTTACTTTGAATAGTCTTCCCAAGACTTGGGAGAGTTTTGTGGATGGCATTGTTGCACGAGAGAACCTTCCCAGTTGGGAGAGGTTGTGGGATGATTGTATTCAGAATGAGATCAGAGAGAACCATCTTGGGGCAGCCAAACAAGTGGAGGAGGATGACAATGTAGCATTGTTGGCAAGAAGCAAGAAGGGCAAAGGAAAGAAGCAAGCTTCCACCAATGGAGGTGGAGGAAAGGCAAAGGTAAAGGTAAGCAGCAAAACAAGGAGAAGGATTATTTCAAAGTCAAATGTTGGTATTGTTAGAAGTTGGGACACTATGCAGTTGTGTGTGCGGAGAAGAACAAGAAGGGAAAGGAGAAAACCATGGCAGCTTCTGCAGAGATAGAGGGCTTCTCAGAGAGCTTTGATCGGGAGTATGGGTTCATAGCTTGTGAGTCCACTAGTGCAAGATCACCTGCCACACAGGTTCAGAGGGAGTGTGCACTTCCCTCCACTAGTAGAGCATCTTCTGGTACTTGTGTTGGAAATATTGTCATTGATAGCAAAGGAACAGAAAGGAGCAGCACTAGAATTATCATAGAGAACAAAGGAGCAGATCAGGATCAGTTGGATTATAAAGGAGCAATAAGGCAAAGAAGGCAAAAGTTAAGTGGAGGAGCATAAAAGAGAGGTTGAGGAGAAACAAAAAGCAAAAGAGAGGCAGAGGAGCAGCATTAGAGGCATGTATCAACACCAGAATTATCATTAAAGCAAGAAGTAGAGAGGAGCAGTAAAAAGGCAAGGAGCAGCATTAGAAGCTTTATCAAGGAGCAAAGGCAGCAAGGTGGGTCAAGTCGTGAACGAGCGGGTCAAGTCATGCTATTCAGAAAAGCTCAAGAGTCAGACTTGTTTTGCTATCAGAACAGTGCACGAGGGCGCATGCAGTTCAACGGGTCAAGTCGGCAAATGGAGAAAATCGTGAATGCACGGGTCAAGTCAGCAAACCAGAGTGAAGCAGAAATGGACTGTCGTGATCAAGTTGCAGAAATGACAGCAAGAGAATGGACGCACTGAATCACGTCGCATTGGCCAGAAGATGATTGGCACACATCGCAATCGGTAACTTTTATATTTACATGTTAAGACATCGTAAGTTATTTAAGTTGCGATGCGAAGCATATTGCATATCGCATAAGATAAGGAGAACCGTTATGGTAAATGTTAAAAGGTGCGACGTGCGATAAGGTTTTCGCCGAGTGTTGCGAAATCGCAAATATTGCAAAATTCTTAAACTTGCGAAGTGCGATAAAGCGCCGAGATGCGATGTAGTTTCAAAGGCGAACTCCAAAGGATTTCAAATCCGGATGTAAAGCATATCTTGTGTTAAATCGCATCGGAGGAAGAAAAGGAGGATTATAACGTAAAACTTTTGATACGCCGAAATGCGATATGAGACCAAACGCGATATATTTCGAAGTTAAAATCTAATGTATTTCAAGTCCAGGGCTATGTGTTTTTCTTTCAGAAAACGCGTAGGAAGAGTGGAAGAGCGATATATAACAGAGAACAAAGGAAATGCCGAAATGCGATTTGTGAAGCGAACGCGATGCAGTTCCGAAGCAAATTGTTAATTTTGGG